>JAWWLV010000035.1:14279171-14293641 GCA_035041135.1 Platyrinchus mystaceus
GGAGCTCCACCAAGGAAAGGCCTGGCAGAGCCGCCCAAAAAACAAAGCCAGGCAGCTGCCAGCTCCTGCTCCTTATATATTGCAGCAGAAGAGGAGGGAAAAAAGCCCCAAAACCCTAATCCTCCCCACACTAACCATCCCTCTTCCCATCTATTAAGGGGCATAGGATCTAAGCATGGTTTTTCATCTGGTTTTCTAGGAAAACAAGGTGAAACCAACTACCGGCCTGTCTCAACCCCACTCCTGACAGCTCCTGCATCTGATTTCAACCACAGGTCGTAGCTCAGCCCTATTATTAGACACTGGAGCATCCGCCAACGAGCCACAGGGCTGGCAGGGAGCAGGCTCCTGTTGAATCCCATGGCTCCAGAGGGACAGTGGAGCCCCATTCCCTCCCGAAACGTGGGGCTCACCAGCTTCTGGAGGGCAGCGAGCTCCTCAGGCAGGTAACAGAGCCCGGTGCGGTTCAGCTTCAGCCAGCGCAGGCTGGTCATGGCCTTCACGTGCTCCGGGAAGTACCCGCCCTGCGGGAGGAGGAGGGTGAGGAGACCCCCTGGCCCGTGGGGTGGGGAACTGGGGACCTCGCTCTGACCGGCCCTGTGTGACTGGGATTGTCCAGCACTACGGGATCTGGAGTGGGAGGGGCTGGGATCATCCAGTCCCACATGGTTGGGAACTGGGGGGGGCTGGGATCACCCAGCCCTATGGGACTGGGGGCTGTGGGGCTGGGATCGCTCAGTCCTATGGGATGGGGCACTTGTGGGGGTTGGGATTGCCCAGTCCTATGGGATTGGGAGCTCAAGGCCATGATGACCCAGTCCTATGGGATTGGTAGCTGGAACTCGCCCAGTACTATAGTTTTAGGGGTGAGGGACTGGGATTGCCCAATCCCATGGGGTTGGTAGCTCGGATCACACAGTCCCATGGGATTGGGATCTGGGGAGCAGGATCGCCGGGTCCTATGGGATTAGGAGCTGGGATCACATAGTCCTATGGAATTGGGAACTGGGGGGCTGGGATTACCCACTCCCATGGCTCTGGGACCCGGAGAGGGTTGGGATCACCTAGTTCTATGGGATGGGGAGCTGAGGGGCTGGGATACCCCAGCACGATGGGGCTGGGTGCCAGAATCCCCCAATCCAATGGGATTGGGAAGTAGAGGGTCGGCGACCACCTGTCTCTCTGGAGTCCCCATGGAGGCCCACACGTTGCCCAGCCATAGAGGGTGGGGGCTCAAGGACCGCCCACCCTGGACACCACACCCGGTGTACCGG
This sequence comes from Platyrinchus mystaceus, assembly GCA_035041135.1. NCBI lineage: Eukaryota > Metazoa > Chordata > Aves > Passeriformes > Tyrannidae > Platyrinchus > Platyrinchus mystaceus. Next base: position 14,280,446 of record JAWWLV010000035.1, read on the forward strand.
GATTCCCCAGCCCGGGGGGGGCGGACCGGGCCTGACAGCGCCGCGCGGAGCCCGGGCTCGCCGGTCCCTGTGGCCGGGCCGTCCCCACTCCCACTCCCATTCCCGTTCCCTCTCCCCCGCACCTTGAAGTCGTTGCCGCTCAGGTCGACGCCGCGCACGAAGGGCAGGACGCCGGTGGCCGCCATGGCGGAGGGACGGGACGGGACGGGAAGGGAGGGGAGGGGCGGGGGGACCCTGCGGCGCCGCGCCCCGACAGGCCCCGCCCCCGGCCCCGCCCCGGCCGTGACGCGCGAAGGCGATTGGGCGGGGCCGGGAGCCACTTCCGCGCGCGGGTGGGCGGGGCCGCGCCGGGCCGCGCTCTCATTGGATGGGGCCGCGCGGGGGGCGCGCGGTGAGTGCGGGGGGGGGGAGGCGGGTCCGATCCTGATCCCGATCCCGATCCTGATCCCGATCCCTGTCCCTGTTCCGCTCCCGGCGGTGCCGCGGCCCGGCCGCCCCTCCCCGGGCAGCGGAGGGGTCTCCGTCCCGGCCCCCCCCGGGGCCCGCGGTACCGCTCCAGCGCCGCCGGTGTCCTCCGAGGCGGCTGCGGCAGGGCCGGGTGAGGAGCGGGTGACCCTTCCCCGGCACGAGCGGCTTTTCCCCGCGGTGTCCCTTCCTTCCCTAAGATGTCCTTTCCTTCCCTAGGGTGTCCCTTCCCCAGGATACCTGTTTTCCGGGGCGTCCCTTCCCTCCTTGGGGTGTCCCTTCCTTCCCTCGGGTATCACTTCCCCGGGGCGCCCCCTCTTTCCCTGGGGTGCCCTTGTTCCGTGGTGGCCCTTCCCCGGGGGTTCCCTTCCCTGGGGTCTCACTTCCCGCCCCAGGGTGCCCATTTTCCGTGACCCTTCCCTCCTCGGGGTGCCCGTGTTCCCTGGTGACCCTTCCCCGGGGTGACCCTTGCCCCTCCGCCCCACCCGGCCGTCCCGCCGCCGACAGGAGCCTTTGCCCCGGGGGTGGAGGGAAACGGGACGGCGGAACCTCCCGCTCCCCCCAAAAAGCTTCCCCGGCGCCGGGTGACCCTCGTTGTTCCCCGCAGGGCGGCCATGGCGGCGTTCTGGCAGCAGCGGGGCCGGCGGCAGGAGCACGGCGGGCTGGGCGGTGTCATCGACGGGCTGGGCAGCGTGTTCGATGTGCTGCTGGCCAACGCCAGGCTGGTGCTGGGCGTGAGCGGCGCGGCCGTGCTGGCCATCGCCACGCTGGCCGTCAAGAGGGTGAGGCTGAGACCCGCGGGAGCAGGGGCAGGATTTTGCTGCTTGGGTCCCCAGTGTGGCGGGGAAGGATGTGCCACGAGCTGGTCCCGAGCTGGTCCCTCGCATCTGGCACAAATGTCACCGGTGCTGGCAGCAGTGCCCTGGGCGTGGAGCTGCCCATTCCCACCGTGCCTGGAGCAGCACGCCCCTGGGATACAGTATCCCGTCCAGAAAGGCACCTGGGGCTTAAGGCATATTTGGGCACCTGTTTTCCACTTAAAATCCACGGGAAGATGATGTGCACCTTTGTGGCTCCCCAAACTGGGTGTTTTTCCGAGTGTCCCCCCCTTGTGTGCACCAGAGGGGCTGTTGTCACCTGTAATTCAGGGGAATCAAAGATAACGACTTATCCTTGTGGGTTTTCCTTCCCTCCAGCTGATCGACCGAGCCACCAGCCCTCGGGATGAAGGTGATCCCAAAGCCGAGCAGAAGACTCTGGAGGAGACCTGGCAGGACTTGGCCTTGATCAAGACAACACCAAAGCCCCCCAAGAAGCAGAGAAGGGAAGACCTCAGCGAGCCTCTGCTCTCCCCAGCTCGGCCGCTGGTGCCAGGTGAGGCTCAGGGTGTCCAGTTGGGAAGATCACCTTGCTGTGCTCGGGGCTGGCTCTGCCCTGCTCCAGCGCTTTGGGAGCTCTGGGTTATTTTTAGCTCGGTGTTTGGGAAGCAGACCCGATGGAGCCTGCCCTCCTGGGAGGCTCCTGAGCCACGGCCCCTTTTTAGGCAATGCCTGTGGAGTCAGGAGCTCTGATAACACCCCGGCTGTCCCGGCCAGCGCGGCACGGCGGGGGCTGGCGGGGTTTGTCTCCTCTCTAGTGGTGTTGGCTGCCCTCATTTTCTGGGTCAGCTCTGCCTGCAGGAAGGTGCACTCGGGAGCTGCCACAGACAAAGGCTGCCTTGTCCGGCTGCTTACAGAGACGGCGTTTTTCCAAGTGGGAAAGCGGCCTGGCTCGGTGCAGGGCAGGTCCTGAGATACTGGACCTGGAGCAGGATCGTTTGCAGGACCCTCCTGAGGGGCAGCACTGGTCTCTTCACTCTGGTGACCAGTGACAGGACCCGAGGGAATGGCTGGAGCTGTGTCAGGGGAGGTTTAGGTTGGATATTAGGAAAAGTTTCTTCCCCCAGAGGGTGGTGGGGCATTGAACAGGCTCCCCAGGGCCCTGGGGCTGACAGAGCTCAAGGACTGTTTGAGCAACACTCTCAGGGACATGGTGGGATTGTTGGGGTGTCCTGTGCAGGGCCAGGAGTTGGACTGGATGGTCCTTGTGTGTTGCTTCCAGCTCAGGATATTCCATGATTCTCTCAGTTTATTTGAGTGATTAGGCAGGCAGTGGAACAGGCTGGATCTGCCAGAGCAGTCTCCGTGAGGCTGAGACTCGTAGGGACCCTGGCAGCAAGTCCCTTGCCTGGCTCACCCATCTTAGCTGAGAAGTGAGGCCAGGCACTGGTTTTGAGGTTGGTTTGGGCTCTGCATGGCTGAGAAGCACTGTTAACACCAGAGGATTCAGTGGGGGCCCTCACCAAGGTCAGTGTCTCATCCAGAGAGGTGGGCTGAGAGCTGAGCACCCTTGGCTGCAGCAGAAGCTGCTGCTGTAGGTTACAAATGATCTGCCCAGAGCTGTGACTTCTCCCTTCCCTTCTCACAGATCCCAGGGCGTGCTCTGCCCCTCTGGGGGCTCCTCGGGTGAAGTCCAGCCCTCTGCGCTGCCTCACGCTGCAGGAGAGGCTCCTCTCGCACCACAGCAGCCGCCTGGCCGTGCCTGAGATCCAGGTGTCCCTCGTCCCTCAGCTGGCCAGGAGCATCAGCACCCAACTGCAGAACTTCCTGCGGAGCAAGTGCCCTGAGCTGCCCTTCGGCCGCCTCTTCCTCAGCGGAGCCCTCCTGGATGGCCTGGAGGTCTTGGCGGCCGACCACATCCACCTCATGCTGCCCGTGGTCCTCGACGCCGGGCTCTGGAGCCTCATCCCAGGAGAGGACACCGTGGTGAGGAACCCCCAGTACTGGATGATCAAGAGGGTCGACCTGGGGTATTTCCCCCGCGGGTGCAGCCCCTGGGACAGGTTCATGGTGGGCCGGTACCTCTCCTCCGGCGCGCTCAACGAGACCCTCCACAAGATGCTGGTGGCCTCCATCAACTGGCCTGCCATCGGCGGCCTGCTGGGATGTGCCATCCACCCCGTCGTGGCCTCCCGGGAGCTGAAGCTGGAAGTCAAACACGATCAGGTCGAGCTCGGCATTACCCTCTTCCCGGTGGTGGAAATGGAGGACAAGGTTCTTCTGGCTGTTCCTCCTGAGGGACTGGTGGAAAACCTCTGGCTCGAGAGCTTTTACAGGGCGGAGGTCTCGAAGGTGAAGGAGCTGGATGCCGGTGATTCCGGGGCTCGGCAGCGCTGCCTCCGCATCCTGAACGGTGTCTGCAGGAGCCACCCCACGCTGCACAAACTGGGGGGCAGCCCTGTGACCCACGTCATCCTGCACCTCAGTGACTCCGGCTCCCACTGGGCGGAGGAAAGCCTGGCTGACAGGTTCCAGCAGGTGCTCGAGGAGCTGGTGGCCCACCTGGAGAAAGGGGTCCTGCCTTCCTATTTCAACCCCAAAATCAACCTGTTCTCCGGGCTGTCGGAAGAGGAGATCGATGAGATGGGCTTTGTGCTCTACAGGGCCATGTCTGAGCCGGAGCTCCTGCTGGAGTGACCGGTGCGTCGGGAGCTCCCGGATGTGGGATGTTCCTCACCCGCCTGCTGCTCCCTGCTCTGAGGGCTGCCATGCTTCTAGTTGACTAGTCAGTAAGAGGCAAAGTTCTTGCACTTTATGAGGAAAAAAAAAAAAATGGTTCCTGTGTGAATAAAACGTGCCTGAGCAGAGGTGGGTGTTGGCAGCAGGAGCCTTTGGCTGGGAGGCTCTGCCAAACCCGGAGTACCCACAGGTGAGTCCCGTGTGCTGGGAGCCAAGGGAAGCATGTTTACTCTCTGGTTCCCAGTGTCCTCTGCCTGTCCCAGCTGTCAGGCTCCCCTCGTGCTCCCAGACCAGCTGGAGCTGGAGGGGAGCAGCTCCTTCCTGCTGCTGTGTCCTGCAGACCCCTCAGGTGCAGTGCCCTTGAGGGGGGGTCCTTTCACCAGCACTTGGTCTTACTGTGCCAGCACTTGGGACAGGCCTCACCTGCCTGTAGGATATTGCCAATCCAAAATATGCCCTGTGGATGACCTGAGTGGTTGTCTGGGCACTGGGTGGTACAGCCACAGCAAATGGGGCTGGGGGTTTATTCCTTGGAAGCCCTTTCAGCTGCCAAAAGGGAGTGAGCTCAGCTCTACCTCTTTGTTCCCCCCGAGGAAGGGGTTTGCTTCCAGCACGGAGCTGGGGCTTCATGGCTCTTTTCCCACGCAGTGTTTTGCTGGAAGATGTCCTGAAAAAGAGCTGCTGGCTCTGGGGAGGCTCCTGGTGTCAGTCCCCTGGAGGCTGCAGCAGGGCTGTGTCCCCTCCCCGGTGGGTGGGCGGCTGCCAGTGTCTGTCTGTGGGTACAGTGTCACTTCCAGTCAGTCTGGTCACCTTTTCACACATGTATTGCTGCTGTCTTGAGGTCCTTTTTCCCTGGAGCCCCATGGTATGGGGTGGGGAAGCAGGGCAGGAATGATGCTGTAAGCAGAGCGCTTGCAAGAACTGAAGTGGTTTATGCTTTTTATTAAGAAAATATGTTTTGTTTGGGTATTCTGTTGGTTTGGTTTTTTTCTCCTGTGAGTGGCTGCTAGTAGGGTTTGGTCTGGCTCTAGTCCCAGGGTAAAGGAATTTATTCTTATATTTAATGGGAAGAGCTGGTTTTGCACGAGGGTGGAGCTGGAGAAATCCTGTGGACTTCAGCGTGAACAGCTGTTGTGGTTTAATTTTCTTCACAACTATCATCTTGTTTATGGGAGGAAAAAAACCTGCTTTTCCTCCCTGTCTGAAGATTACTTTGTTCCTCCAAACCACTTCCCAGGTGTTAGTGATGAGAATAAACCTTCCCTGTGCACACTGGCTCTCTGCTGTCAGCTCTGGTTTGTCTCCTTTCCCATGGTAAGGGCTGAAGTGATTCCTCAGCTGTGGTGACCTTCCCAGGAACCACCCAGGGTGTTCCCTCACTGTGTGAGGGGCTTGGTGGTGGTCAAATCCCCTTCTGCAAGGTTTTCCTCCTCCTCTTCCAAACCCCTGGACCCCCAGAGTGCCTGGCTGCAGTGTGTGAGCTGTCTGGATGCTGAGCTTGTACCATATTCCCAGGGCTCGGCTGAGCATTGACAAGGGTTAGACCAGTAAAGCTGGTCCTGGCTGATGCCACCAGCGAGGTTTAACCTGCTCCCTGTGTCCTGCACAAGTGCTTCCCACTGCTGTTGCCATTCCAAGGTGGCTGCTGCTGTGCTTTATCACATTCCAAAGCCTCGTAATCCTGTTATTTTAGCCCACGGGTCTGTATTTTTAGGCCACAGCTGTTAATGGTGGGAGTGAGGGGTACAGGGAAATGCATCCTGAGTTCTCCTGACTAACTCCATGGATTTAGGCCTGGTAGCAATGAGCTGCTGCAGGGTTTAAGGCTCTCTTGTCTCATGCAGACCTTCAAGTGAACCTGTGCTGGTGTGGTCTCTGCTGCCCTCCAGGTGCTCCAGCCTCCTGCCCACCCCGTGTGCTGCCAGTTCCCAAAGGATTGACCCTGGGAACTGCTGCAGGCTGAGGTCCTGAGCAGGGTCCTGAGCAGCAGAGCACACAGGAATCCTGCAGACCTCCTTCCTTTGATGTGCAGAGGAAGCCCCAGCAGCGAGGAAAGAGACATCCTGGCTTCCCAGGGAGTTCAGTCTGAACTCCGAGCAGGAAAACAGAGCCTCCCTTCAGCTCAGCCAGCTCTGCCTGTCCCGGGGCAGCAGCACAGCAGCTGGTGAGATAAAACCACTTTTCCTACCCCACTGCACTTCACTTCTAAATTACTGCAGGGAGTGCCTGCCAAGAAAGCTCCTGTATTGTTCCAGTGAGTGGAAAGAGCAAGATTGGGGTGGATGCTTTTACAGTAAAAGCTTCGCTGTTTTAAGTAGGAAGAAATAACAAGGCAGAGTTAAGGTGTCACCACATCAAATTTAAAAATTAAATAGTATTTTAATAAGAAACTTGTTTGACAAAAATAGCTTTCACCAGCTAGCAGCATCACAAAGGCATGTCTCAAAGTTTGAGGAAGAACTCTGTTTCAAATTCAGTGACCATCTAAAATGAAGGCTCTTCCTGAACACTGCAGCTGAGCTTCCCTCAGGACAAGCACCTGGCCCTCCTTCACTGGCAAGAACAACCCAGGTAAGGGTGACAAAAAGAGGGAATGGTGCTCAGGTAACATCAACTTAGAGGGGAACTTAAATTCCACAGAGTGGAAAGGCAGGGGCTGAGCAGAGCTCAGCAGCCCTGGTGTCTGTCCTGGTGGCCCCAATGCAGCTCTTGTGGAAAGGCTGTGAACAACCACCGGGATGGTGCAGGGGAGATGATTCAGCACAGTTCTCTCTGCAGATTCAGCATCCAAGTGCTTCCTTGAAATGTTTAGACTATCCCAATCTGCTCAGTAGAAGAGCAGCTGAAAACAAAAGCTGACACTGGTAGCAGAACCACTTTTCCAAGCTGGTGGAACCCTTGCTGTAGTGGATGGCGTCCCTTGGCAGGAGCAGCCTGCAACCAGCTCTTCCAAAAAACACTCAAGGGACTTGTTTCCAGACTCCAGTTCCCTGTGGCAGTAGTTGCTCCTGGAGGAGCTCCCAGCCCTGGTCCTTTCAGGCTCTCAGGGGTCCATCCCAGCTCAGTGGTTCTGAGGGCAGTTTTTCCTCGTGTGCCCAGGCTGGTGGCAAATGCTACAGGTCCGTGGTTTCTTGGCAGTGGATCCTGAGGAGAAACTGCCTGGTCTCTTGGCTTTGCTTCCCAGCCCTCTTGAGTATTCACTGCTGCCAAAGTTGTTCCAAGAGACGTCTCCAGAAGGGCCTAGAGAGAAACAACTTGAATTTAAGGATCTTTGGAAAAAAATAAGTAGGTGAGAAACAGAAGGTAAGTTCAAAATAGCAGGATTCTCAGATTATTCCTGAACCTGCACTTGCTTCAGACTTGTTTTAACAGTTAAATGTAACCCACTTGTCTTGCAGCATTAGAGACACGTGGGAACAGAACAGGGGAAGCTGCTCTGGCCTACAGCTGAAGCAGAAACAAAACATGTCAGAGGAAAACTTGGGGTTTAAGTAGTTTTGAAATGATTCTACCCCTTTAGGCCCACATTTCTAAGGAGGAGGAGTAGGAGGTTAGTGCTGAAGATCCCTCACAGACCACATCTCCCCCTCTGTACTTGGTTACTGTCCCTTTGTCGGTGCTCTCTCTTCTGCATCCTTATTTTGTGATTATTTTTGTTCTCAGCATCTTCTCACACTCAGTTTGATCTCTGATCAAAGCTCCAGAATGACTTGGCCTTTCCCTGCACCCCTAAACTAGGGCAGAGGGAGCAGCAGAGTTTCCCTGGCATGCCAGGGTGGGGTTTAAGATCTCCAGAAGTGGTGCCACTGCTTCAACTCCGCACCAAGAGCCGGTAACAGCTCTCACAAAGCTGAGCACTGTACTTTGGGAGGACAAATTCCCAACCAGACCGTTGGAAAGAGTGCTGGGATTTATCCAATGAGTCATGGACAGACAGATGGTCAAGTTCACTGCACACAGAAGCCAAGCATCCTGCTCAGAGCTCAGATGAGTGCTGTGAGGATGTATTCTGCCAGCACTTGGAAAGGTAAGCCAGACTTTGTTGTTAAAAGCAACATTTGCAGTGCTATAAAGCTGCTGACAGATGTTCTGAAGACAAACCTGATGCCTTAAGTGTATGAGGTGCCACAGGAGCTGTGCAGCATGAGCATGTGTGAGAGGTGTGTTCAGTTTACAGAATCCCAGAATAGCTGGGGTTGGAAGGGACCTCTGGAGATCACCCAACCTTCCCCCTCAAGGCAGGGTCACCTACAGCAGGTGACACAGGGATATGTCCAGGTGGGTTTGGAATGTCTGTAGAGAGGGAGACCCCATGTTCTCCCTGGGCAGCTGCTCCATTGCTCTGCCACCCTCAGTGTAAAATCATGTTGAGGCAGAACTTTTCATGTTTTAGTTTATGGCCATCTCCTTGTCCTGTTGCTGGGCACCACTAAAAAAAATCTGGCACCATCCTCTTGGCACCTGCCTTTGAGATATTTATATGCATTAATGAGATCCCCTCTGTCTTCTCCAGACTAACCAGGCCCAGCTCCTGTGGTGTCTCCTCATCAGAGAGCTGCTCCAGACCCCTCTTCCAGCATCTCCTCGCTCTGTTTAGCTTAAGAACACCCTCCAGCCTTTGCGTCCCGCCCCGAGCCCGGCCTTACCTGGAGCCACGTTCTCATCTGCCCACTGGAAGAAGCCGCACTGCTGCTCCCGGGGCTTGGGGCAGGTGTGGAACTGCCTGCCCTTGTTGGGCCCTTCCTTGAGCACGGTGCGTGTCACGGCCGGCTGGTCACACCTGCACACCGCGCCGGCGTCGGAGCTGCTGCTCCCCGGGGGCTCCGGGCCTCTCCCTCCTCCTGGGCCCCTCCCCGCCGCGGGCTGGGGGAGCGCAGAGCCCCGCAGAGCCGCGGCACCCCCGTCCTTGGCCTGCTCGTCGGCCCAGAGGAAGAAGCTGCAGGAGCTGGAGCCGCACTTGTAGAAGCGCCGGCCGCGGTTGGGCCCGTCCTTGCGCACGGTGAGCAGCAGCGCCTCGCTCCCGCAGTTGCACACCACGGCGTCGCTCCCGCCCTCTGCAGCCACCAGAGGGGCATCCCAGGGTGTTCTGTTGGAGATCACGGAGAGCAGGTGCCCCCCTGCCGGGTTTGTGGTCCCCCTGTCCCGCCTGTTCTCGCTGTTCAAGGAGTGGTTGACCTGCAGGTGCTGCGTGGGCTGGGCGGGTGACGGCGCGGGTTGGGATGGTCTGTGCAAGTACTTGAGGTCCAAGAGCTCCTTCAGCATCTCATCACAGCCTCCAATGCAGCCAACGAACTCCAGGGGCATCACGGGAGGAACGCTGCCTCTCTTGAATTTAAACTTCAGTCTACGAGGAAAGGAGGAGTCAAAGTCTCCCAATTCATCTAATTTCTCATCAACAGACCTCAACTTAGACTCGAACTTTTACATATTTTTTTGATTCTGCTATATGTAGACCAGTTTCCCCAACCCCTCTTTCTTCTTTCCATCCCCAGGCCCTGGGGATTACACACCACGCTTCAGCTTTCCAAGACTGGAATGGAAAATGCTTCCCAGCCTAGCCCATGGAAGTCTGATTACCCTCAGGTAATGCCTGAGGGGGCCGTGTTCCCCCCAGGGATAACTGGTATGACCTACCTGTGAACTGGATGGGGTTTACACACGTCACAGATGCTCTCATCCCTGCTCACATCCAGCACAAAATCAGGGAACCAGACTGCAGTTTTACAGGCTGGATAGCCCATGCAGCTCAGGTAGAACCTGCCGTGGGACAAAGGCACCGGATGAGGAAGAGGCAAAGCCAGGACAGTCGGTGATCCCTTCTCCCATCTCCTCAGCCATCAGAGATTGCCAAACCCACAGTTTTTAAGGGCAAATACCTACCTGAGAAGAGGCTCAGCTGAGTCCACACAGCTTATGGAGCTGGTGGAGTCAGTGAGCTGCAACCCCAGGCTTCCAAGTTTTTACCAAAGGAGCTAAACAAGTGCCTGGGAAAACATAAGCCAGCACAGAAGGTGCTACAAGAGGGGAGGTCACCAACCCGCCATTCTTCCTGGTCTTCAGGACCATGTCGTTGTTGCACTGCGGACACTTCCGAACGGAAACGGGCATTGCTGGGTACACCTCATCCTGCTCTGGAATTTCTGCAGCCTCTCCAAAATACTGAGCCAGGGCCTCATCCAACCTGTAAAAAAGCAGGCAGAGCATCCTGTGTGTCTCTGCAAGGAGCAATCAGGTGCTGCAGTGACTTGGCACCTGCTGCCCCCCACACAGCCCCTCCGAGCTTCTCCATGAGCGTGTTGATTCAGCACCACATTTCTGGAACGGGGAAGATGTGGGAACAACATCGAAGAGGTCAGTGCATGCTGCCATCCCCAAATTTACTCTTAATTGCTCATCTGGGTTTAAACCTTTAGCTGGCACGAACTCATGACAGCATGCCAGGCTTCGAGTCATCCCTTCCCGTGCAAATGCCTACACACCCCGGGCAGAGCTCCAGGGAAGCAGTGTGACAGGATCCCCCACTCCAGGCTGAGGCCCAGATGAGCAGCCAGCATCTCTCAGAACAGCAAAGCAAAGGGAAGAGGGCAAAGACAGGACTCACTTGTTGGCTCTGGCCACAGCTTCAATGAAGACTTCTTTGTACTTTTGGACCTGCTGCTGCAACACTACAGATTTGTCTTTCTTCCCCTCGCAGATCAGTTTCAGATCAGCCTCCAGCTCAGCCCGAAGGTCAGGCTTGGACATCTCGTAGCCCATGGAATCATAGCCTGAGGAATATACGGAATGGTAAGTGAAAGGAAGGCGAATATAAGGAACCTGCCACCTTCCTGGTGGGCACTGCCCTCACCTTCCACCAGCCCCATGCCCAGGTGGCCGGGCAGGAACCGCTGATCCGCTGTAAGGCCCACGTACATCCGCGTCTTGATCGTCTCGATGTGCTCGGCGTGAGTGGCGTCGGTCCCTGGAAGCAGAGAGGGGTCAGTGGGAGCAGGTGCCAAAGGAGTGACTTCCTCTGTGCCTGGGGGAGAGTGCAAGGAGCTACAGGGACAAGGACACAACTTATGGTGAGCACTGCCCCCATACCCCACTGGCACTGAGGCCAGCGAGGTGCTGGTGGCACACCCTGGACCTGAGATCGCCCTGGGCACTGGAGGCACTCCGCAGGCTCCAGAGGATGCTTGGACTTTTCCCACAGGCCTCTATATCCCTTTGCTCTGCTTTTTTAAGTGATTTCTTATCTGAAGTGACATTTAGAGAATTCCCTCTGCCAAGAGTGAGAGGCCACGCTGCCAATACTGACCAATGCCATGTTTCTCCATGAGAGCAATGAGATCTGCTTCCGTGAGGAGCAATGGAGGGCTGGTTTCCCCATCCACCATCTCCACCGTGGTGGGCTGAAAGCGAGACCCTTTCTGATACACTGGGATAACCTGAAGGAAAGGAGAATCTCTTTGAAACTGCTTCCTGGTCCATTCACTCAGGACAAAATGCCACACCAACAGCCAGTGCAGTCAGAGAGCAGCAGCCTGTTCTGGAGGGAATCCAGCCTCAGGACCAGCCAGCAACGAGCTGCCCGAGAGACCATGGAACAGCTGCTCTTGGTGGGTAAGGTCAACCCTACAACCCTGAATGGTTTCTGCTGCGGTGTCAGACGTGGGAGGATCTACCCAAAGCTGGCACAATAAACCTGCACAGGTTTCCAGCAGAGAAAGCTCTCGGTGAAACAACCAGGAACAGTCAAAGGATGTTTTGCAGAGGGTTCTGAAGTTGGCAGTGAAATGCTACTTTAGCCTCTCCCACCTCTGTTATTCAAGGGGATTACCTTGTCACTCCACTTGTCGTAAGGATAGACTTCCAGGTAATTTCGGGCCAGGATCATTAGTCCTTGAGCAACGAATCGCTCGTTGGCAATGTCGATCTCCACAGTTGTTTCCTGCCCCTTGGCATCCTGAGAGCAGCAAGCCAAGAAATGGCGCACGATGAACTCGTAGAGTCTCTGCTCATTGCCCTGACACCAAACAGTGAAAAGAGTCAGTGTCCTCCCGAGTTAACGAGACATCCAGAAATCAGTGGGATCTCAGGTGAGGATCCTGTGCTAATGACCACTTTATTAATGCTTTTATCTTTGTTTACCAAGCAACACAAACGAGTTATGTCTGGTTTCACCCACCTGCAGGTTAGCGGTGTATTTGGTGGGGTGAATGGGAGGATGAGCCTGATCGGATTTGGTTCCACTCCGAGGGGTTGGCCCACCCTGATCCAAAATCCTCTGTGCAAATGCTCCCCAGTTTGGGTCCTGTGTTTGCTGTTGTACCAGGGCTGAGAGGTTCAGCTCCTTGGGGAAAATGTTGGTCTCAGTTCGGGGGTAGCTAATGAACCTCAGGAAGAAAGACAGGAAAGCACTTAAAGAGGTGCTCCAGGATGCTTCCCAGTTTGGACAAAACACCGTTTACTTTTAAAATAATGAAGTTTACCAAGCCAAGTCTTGCTTTCTTACCCTTTAGTGTAGAGTTTTTCTGCTATTGTCATGGTTTCCTTTGCGTTTATTTTCAGTTTGCGGGAAGCCAATTTCTCGAGTTCCTGCGGTGGGAAGGGCCAGAAAAAAACCCAGAAGCATTAGTGCATAATGCAGGGTGGTGAGTAAAACATCTGTTCACAGCTCCTTTTAGAGGAGTCCTTTCCAGAGTTCAAACATACCACAGTGTCCAGGGGCAGGGGCCTCCATTTGCTCTTTGGCTTGCTCGCAACCTCAACAACAGTCGCCACCGGATCCTGAACAGAGCAAGCAAAACCCAAATCTCCCTTAAAAGTTTGCACAAACTGTTCTTCAAACGTCTTGATACAGGGAATGTTTGGCTGAATCTGGATTATAGAACTATTTACAAGCTTTCCTACCTCCATACACATTTGGTAAAGGACCAGGCACGCTGTGTGGTTGAAGAGCCGGTTCCTCTTCCAGTTGAAGACCACACTGCCGTCTTCGTGGTCGTGGGTCACTGTGGGGAAACAACAGAGCTGGCTGACAGAGCAGTCACAAAGTGGAAACATCACAAAAGCACCTGGAAACCTTCCAATTCTGCTCCATGGTCACGGCAGAGGAAGAGGAAACCACCTCTGCAGCACTGTGTGCTTGTTGCTCCAATGTTTTTGCTTCCTATGCACATCAAACCCTCC
>JAWWLV010000035.1:14295789-14338502 GCA_035041135.1 Platyrinchus mystaceus
TAAACAGTGTGCATCACAAAAACTAGAACATATATTGTGAGATATAACTAGTGCTGTCTAAGTACTGGAATTAATAACGTATTTTATTACAGGCCTCATCTCGGACAACGCAGAGTTCACGTGGAATGCTGAGTAACATTTAAAAGCAACAGAACCAAAAAACAGGAATTTGAAACAATATTTCAGTATTTTCCATAAAATTTGGATCTCATCACCCTGCTCTGTGCCAGAGTCCCTCTGTGCCCCCTTGTCTTTGAGCTTGCAGAGCCCCACTTGGCTCAGGGTCAAGAGCAGGAGGTGACAGACCCCTTCCTGTGAGGAGTAGGAGGTGACAGACCCTTCCCTGTGAGGAGCAGGAGGTGATAGACCCCTTCCTGTGAGGAGCAGGAGGTGACAGACCCCTTCCTGTGAGGAGCAGGAGGTGACAGACCCCTCTCTGCCAAGGGCACGAGGTACCAACCATTTGCGAAAGGGCATCCTAAACTCATGAGTCAGTAAGTGTCCTGACACGGATGTCATCACCATGGTAACGTTCTGCAAGAGACAGAGCGAGGTAATTAGTGCCCATCATTCACTAAAAACTACCCACAGCCCCAAAATCTTCCTCCAGTTCTCAACTGACGCCACCAGTGACACCTCTCTCTTGTTAATGACAGAATCCCAGAACGGGTTTGGGTTGGCAGGGACCTTAAAGCTCATCTTGTTCCATCCCCTGCCAAGGCTCTAAGCCTTGTCCAGCGTGGCCTTGAACACTTCCAAGGATGGGACATCCACAATTAATACATCATAACAAGCTCTCCTCTCTACTGACAGGTAAATCCACGGCCTTATCTTCAATTTTTACAGGAAGCTCCCAGTTCTAAACAACTACAGCGAATTTTGGATGGACACAAAACCAGAAAGTTCAAAGACCTGAAGCAACAAAACAGGTGGTCGAGCCAAGAAAACAACATCTGACTTTTTCTCATCTTTGGGCAGAACATCCCCAGCGCTGGAGAAGTGTTTCATAACTCCTGACAAATGGCTTTTATTAATTAGTACTTGCACTTCATTAATCCAGCAGCAGATTGAAAGGAAACTCCTACCTGGCCAAACATTTGGTAGTCGTATTCGTAGATCTTGTTGAACTTGGAAAACCCTTCTCTCTGGAAGGAAAAGGAGAGTTCCTGAGCTTCTGTTGTTTAACAGAAAACAAATCCATCCTGCCTCTCTCTGTACACACTGTGATGGAGCACAGGAGGCACAGGGCAAGGGAAAACCAGTTCCTGGGGCTGATGGGAATTACAGCAGGGGAATGGAAATTGCCTGTTGTCATTTATGGAGACACTGAAATGGTGATTTCCAAGGTAAGAGTATTTTAAACCATCCCTGAAGGTGATTCCAGGGTTATCTCCCCATGGATAACGAAGAACTGATTTGTTTAGTAGGGCTGGCCAATGATCACAGAAATTCCTGACAAACACCTGTCCCAGCTCTGGGTCCCCAAGGCTACCTCCAACCTGAGACTAGTAGAAGTTTTTAGATTGTGTATTTGCTGCTTTTTGCTACAGAAGCAGGACAGTTTCTTCCTTGATTGGGACTGTCAGCGCTCAGGTTCTCAATAACACCTTGCAGTCAAATAAAGGAGCTTCTGTGAGGTTGGGATTTTCTCCCATGTAAGAGGAAATGGCCTCAGGCTGTGCCAGGGGAGATTCAGGTTGGACATCATAAAGAAATTCTTCATGGAAAGGGTTGTCAAGCGTTGGAACTTCCCAAGGAGGTGGTGGAGTCCCCATCCCTGGAGGTGTTCCAGGAAAAACTGGACGTGGCACTCAGTGCTCTGGGCTGGGTGAGAAGGTGGGGATTGGTCACAGGTTGGACTCGATCTTGGAGGTCTTTTCTAACCTCAGTGATTCTCTGATTCTGGTCTAGAATCACCTTCTAGTTCCTCAGTTTGGAAACTAGGTGATTATGCCAACTGTTAAAGGTCACAAAACAGAGCAGCAGAGAGGACAGGTCTTTGAATTCCTCTTCTCCAAACCACAACCCATCTTTGCTGCATTCTGTGAACTCCAGTAAAGCCCTGACACTTGCTGATGCTGCAGAAGTGGTGCTTTTTGACTGGGAAATGCCAATGGATGGTTTCGGTTCCTGAAGCCTTTGGCACACGCTGCAAATCTAGGAATGACACAGGGAGCCCTCACCATGGAGATCAGTCTGGGCAGAGCGAGCTGAGTTCCAACAGCACTTAAAGCACATGGAAAAGGGATCTGAGACTCCCAACAACATCTGGCCAAGTGGTGTTTGTCCACAGGAAAAAGCCTTTCTTGCACCCTCACGTGGTCAGAAGTGTCCAGAGACAAAAACCAGCCTGAGGGCGTTTCCTCTTGTCCTGTCACTTGTTACCTGGGAAAATAGGGCACCTTTCCACCTCATACCACCTTTTTCATTTGACTGCAAGGTGTTACTGAGAACCTGAACGCTGACAGTCCCAACGAAGGAAGAAATCATCCTGCTCCTGTAGAAAAAAAGCAACAAACACACAACCTAGAAACTTCCACGAGTCTCAGCGAGGTGGGGGGCCAGGCTTGGGGACCTGAGGCTGCCACAGAGGACACAGCACAGCTGAGCCCAGGGCTGTGCTGCTGCCCTTCCCCAGCCAGCTGAGCCCCACCTGTCGGTGTCCCCACACGTCCCAGGGAGCAGTGGGATGTGGCGTGTCCCTACCCGCCGCATCCTGCTGTTGGAGAGCAGATCGGCGATCCCTCGGGCCGCGTCGTTCTTCTCGGCCACGCACAGCACCTTCCGGATCCTCTGCAGCGCCCCGTCCTCGGCGGCCCGGGAGAAGAGGCGCCAGGGCTGGGGCAGCATCCTGCCCCTGGCCAGCAGCCTCACCCGCACGATCATCACGGGGGGCAGGGGCGGCTCCGGCGGGGACAGGGCATGGTGCTGCTCCGCGTCCCTGCGGGCACGGACAGGGATCGGTGCTGTCCCCCCCTCCAGGCACCACTGACAGGGGGTCCCGCACCCCTCCGGGCACCGGCGGGGCCTCGGGCCTCTCCTGCCCCCGCACCAGCACAGCACCCCGGGTGCTCCCCGAGCTCTCCCTCACCCGGGCCAGCCCTTCCCCGCCCTTCCCCTCCCTTCTCCCTCCCTTTTCCCACCGGTTTCCCGCGGTTCCCCCGCTCTGTTTCCCGCCAAGGCCGGGCTTCCCCTCAGGCTGGGCAGCCCTTCCTCGGCCCGCCCCGGGCTCCCCCTCACCCAGGGCCGCCCCTGCCCTCCCCTCTCCCCCTCAGCTCTCCTATTTCCTCCCTTTTTTCCCCCTTTCCCCCCCGCTTTTCCCCGTTCCCCTCTCACCTCCCGCGCTCTCCCGGTCGCGCTCCCCTCACCGTCACGTCCTGCCGCGAAGAGAACTACAACTCCCGTGATGCCCCGCGGCGTCAGGGACTACAACTCCCGAAATCCCCCGCGGCTCCTCCTCAGTATCCCCCCCGCCGCCGTCGCCCCGCCTCGGTTTTCCCCCTTTTCCCGCTGCCGCCGGGCCCGTCCCGCGATTTGTAACGACAAAGGACGACGACGGTATAAATATCAGCCACAGCCGCGGGCCGAGGGGGAGGCGGGGGCGGCGTCGTTTCCTGCCGGCGGGGTCGGAGGCCGCGCGTCATGTGACGCCAAGATGGCTGCGGGGCCGTGAGGAGGCGGCTCCGGCCATGGCGGCGGCGTGAGGGGGACCCGGGGCTGCGGCGGCGGCGGGGCCGGGCCGGGGCGGCGGCCTGAGGGCCACACGGGGCTGCGGCGGCGCCTCCCGCGGCGGGGAGGGGACCGGGGGCCGCGGCGCTGCTCCATGTCGGCCCCGTCCTGCGGGAAATATGATCAGCGCCCCTGACGTGGTGGCCTTCACCAGGGAGGAGGAGCTGGAGGATGATCTGTACCGCGAGCCGCCCCTGCCCGAGGAGTACTCGGTGCCGCTGTTCCCCTTCGCCGGCCACGGCGCCAACCCCTGGGCCAAGGTCGCCGGCTCCAAGTTCACCCGGGACTTCATCCTCATCTCCGAGTTCTCGGAGCAAGTGGGGCCCCAGCCCCTCCTGACCATCCCCGATGACGCCAAGGTGTCGGGCACCTTCGACCTCAACTATTTCTCCCTGCGGATCATGTCTGTGGATTACCAGGCGTCCTTCGTGGGGCACCCTCCGGGCTCTGCCTACCCGAAGCTGAACTTTGTGGAGGATTCCAAGGTGGTGCTGGGGGACTCCAAGGAAGGGGCTTTCGCCTACGTGCACCACCTCACCCTGTATGACCTGGAAGCCCGCGGCTTCGTGAGGCCCTTCTGCATGGCCTACATCTCTGCTGACGAGCACAAAATCATGCAGCAGTTTCAGGAACTCTCCGCCGAGTTCTCCAAAGCCTCCGAATGCCTCAAGACGGGGAACCGGAAAGCCTTTGCCAACGAGCTGGAGAAGAAACTGAAAGACCTCGACTACACCAGGACTGTCCTGCACAACGAGACCGAGGCGCAGAAGAAAGCCAATGACAAGGGGTACTACACGACCCAGGCCATCGAGAAGGCCAACGAGCTGGCCAGCGTGGAAAAGTCCATCATCGAGCACCAAGACCTGCTGAGACAGATCCGGTCCTACCCTTACAGGAAGCTGAAGGAGTCAGAGTTCCACCCTTACGAGCCGGAGTGTGCGCTGGGTCGGGCTGACACGGGCTGTGATCAGGACTCAGCTCCCTCCGACCCTGCAGAGCCCGGTGAGACGCACCTTTACATCCACATCCCGTCCTACACCCCCAAGCTCATCAAAGCCAAGTCTGCCAAGTGCTTTGACAAGAAGCTGAAGACGCTGGAGGAGCTCTGTGATGTTTATTTTTTCACCCAAACCCTTGACCAGTTGCACCATATCGAGAGGACTTTCCGAGGTGACGTGTGTTACCTCCTGACAGAGCAGATCAGCCGGGCACTCCTGAAGCAGCAGAGTGTCACCAACTTCCTCTTTGAGGATGTGTCTTTTCTGGATGAAAAACCCCCTGAAAAACAGTACAGAGGCTGCCAGGGGCTCGGCCAAGATGCCATGGATGGAAAGTGTTTGGAAGAGTCCCTCACCCCTAAAGTGGTCATCAGCCTGGGCTCCTACAAGTCCAGCGTGGAGTGTGTGCCCATCAAGATGGAGCAGGAGATGGAGGACTCTGAAGAACCCAAAATGTCCGAGTCCGTGACGTCCGAGCCCCAGGAGAACCTGGACTACCTGGACACCGACATCAAGGGCAGCATCAGCAGCGGGGAGAGCATCGAGGTGCTGGGGACGGAGAAGTCGGGGTCGGGGCTGACCAAGTCGGAGAGCCAGGCCAGCCTGCCCGTCATGCCCAGCCCCCAGGCGGGCCGGAGCAAGGTGGGCAGCCGGCGCACGGTCAGCGAGGACAGCATCGAGGTGCTCAGCACGTGTCCCTCCGAGTCCCTCATCCCGGAGGATTTCAAGGCGAGCTACCCAAGTGCCATTAACGAGGAGCCCCACGCGGACAGCGGCGACGAGCGCGGCCTTCGCTTCGCCCCCAGGCTGAGCCCGGGCGTCGCCGACGAGCGGGAGGACGAGGTCTCGAAGCGGGAGAGCTTGGTGCAGGTCGATGCCGCCTGTTGTATCGGGAAGGAGAGCCCCAACTTCCTGGAGCCTCTGCCCGAGCTGGGGGCGAAGCCGTGCGAGGAGGACGGCGTGGTGCGGATCCCGCCGCAGCCGTACCGGGCGGCCGAGCAGGGGCTGCGCGGGGGTTTCCCCGCCCACGACGGCGTCCCGGGGGGGCTCCTGCCCTACGAGCTCGACTCGCGCTGCCCGTCGGGCGGCAGGGAGGTCAGCAAGAGCAGCCTGGACGAGTGCTCGGACTCCACGAGCCACATCAGCAGCGCCGCCTCCACGTGCTCCGACAGGACCCCTTCTCCCGCCCACCCCGCCTGCCAGGCCGCAGAGAGGCACAGGAAGAGGGCCGGGCAGAACGCGCTGCGGTTCATCCGGCAGTACCCCTTCGCCCACCCCGCCATCTACTCCCTGCTCAGCGGGAGGACCCTGGTGGTGCTGGGGGAGGACGAGGCCATGGTCAAGAAGCTGGTGACGGCGCTTTCCATCTTTGTGCCCAACTGCGGCCTGTACGCCAAGCCCGTCAAGCACTGGGTCACCTCCCCTCTGCACCTGGTGGATTTCCAGAAGTGGAAGTTGATCGGACTCCAGAGGTAAAATCCAAGGGTCTGTTTGCTTGAGCGGTGTCGAGGTGTGTGGTGAGAACTTCCACCTCAGAGGGGAAGGGGTGTGCAGGGGAGGTGTCTCTAATTAACCTACACAGCTGCAACGAGTTTCTTCTTGTGGGATTTATTTTGGAAAAGGGGTAGATGTGTCTCTTTATGTCCAGCCTCACTTGAGAGGTAATATTTAAAACATCTGCTGGGTGTTTGCTGCCTGCCTCAGGTGAGTTATTTGGCCAGGAGGTTTCCCCTCTGGTTTAGGTCTTTGCCTGGCAAAGTGGAGAACGAACACCTGAGTCCTGCTGGGTTCCTGGTCAATCTGATACAAGTATTCCTGGAGTCCCCTGTGTGCTCTGCTTTCCCATCTCCTGCTGGAACCCTTCTGATGTTTCTAGCTGGAATTTTGGGGTTTAAATGGTGCTTTGCTGTGGGTGACAGTTTTTCCTTGTGGACTCTAATGAAGAGGTGCTGAGATCTGTAGGTCAGAAATTGGAGTGCAGCACCTTGGGCTGTGCTGGTGAGTAAAAAAGGCCCTCAGAGCTGTGCAGGAGCAGCGTTGGGATTGCAGGAAACCTCTGCTTGGGGCGAGGACCATCCCAAAACCAAGCACCCCTTCCCAACACCCAGTCCTGCACTGTGGCTTCACAGCTCACGTTACCAAACAGTGATTGCTCAGCTCAAGATTTCAGCCCTGCCTTTGTTCCTGTTATGGAAAGGATTTTTTTCATGTGTTGGCAGGACATGTTTGGGTGCAGGTGTGACAGGGAATGGCCGTTGCTGTCACCAGTGTGGAAAACATGAGTCAGAGTGGCAGCCCAGTGCTCAGAGCCGGGCTGGAATAGCTCCTGAAAAGAGTGTTCCTGAGCAGCGTGGAACTTAAGCCACAGCAACCTGCTTTCTGGGCTGCAGAGTATTGCATTGCAGGGGGTTGTGGATGGTGAAATTACCCAAAGCTGTGAGTTTACCCTCATTTTCTGTGCTCGTGAGGCAGGATGACAGCTCTGCTACAGCTGCTCACGAGCTCTCTGTCTGTCAGTGAGGTTTTTAAAAGCCCCGAGTGTTTACTCGTTGCTCAATGTTTGTGGTTAGATGCAATTTTTATAAACAGAGATCTTTTTTTAAGCACTGCCTGTAACGTGTGTCAGTCATTTCAGCTCTCCTCCGTGGAATGTTAATTAAGTGTCGGGTTTAATGTGGGTGCTCTCAGCAAACCATTTGTACGTGGGCTCTGGGAAGGAACTTCCAGGCTAAATAATTTATTCCAGTAAGGATCCTGCCTCTCCTAAGGCCAGGTGCTGCCTGGGCACGGGGGCAGCCCTTACACCAGCTGGGGCTCCCAGTTGGAGGCTGGGAGCTGTATCAGCCCAGCGACTGTCACCACAGAGACAGAGAATGGAGGAGCTGAAGGTTTGCATAGGCTCGTGATTTGCATTTCAATAACATCAGGCTAAGCTTGGTGGGCAATTGTGTGTTGTGGGTTTGCACCTGAGTGACAAATGGATAGGATCTGCTGGGGAATATTCTGGTTTTATTCTCTTTTTTATAAAGGAAAGGTGGAAGGTTTTGCTCCACTCAGGGCTTTGACCACCTCAGAGCAGCTCCATCCCAAAGTGATATGGGGGAAAGAGGAGCTCATGGAAAGAGGGGGCTGGTTTGGGTCTCTGAGTTCCTGTTGTCACATCCAGAAGCTTCCAGCTGCTGCAAGGTTTGTGTCTGTTCACCAGAGATGTCCTATCACTCCCTGTCCATGTTGCTGAGGAAGGAAGCTGACCCGAAGTGGGATGGTTTATGCAGTAGCACACAGGTAGTGCAGATCAGGGCACGTGGGGGACCAGGGAATCGAGGTTCCTTTGGGACCTGGCAGGCTGGAGAGGCTGCTTGTCCCCTCTCTTCCATGCTAGACATCATTCTCCCACAGAGCCTCTCCCAGCAGCTTGTGAGCTAGAGGGAAAGCCCATGGGATGCAGGGCACGGACACAGCTCCCCCGCAGCCGTGACCTCTCTCCTTTGCTGTTCCAGGACGGTGTCCCCCGCGGGGGTGAACGTGCTGCACGCCCTGAGCCGCTACAGCCGCTACCTGAGCATCCTGGACGCCGACAGCAAAACTCTGCGCTGCCCCCTCTACAAGGGCACCGTGGTGGCCCGGCTGGCCGACCACCGCACCCAGATCAAGCGGGGCAGCACCTACTACATGCACGTCCAAAGCATCCTCACCCAGCTGTGCTCTAAAGCCTTCCTCTTCACCTTCTGCCATCATTTGCACCTTCCCATCAGCGAAAGGGAACCGGAGGAATCCGTGGTGAGCCGCAGGATGAACTTCCTGAAGCTTCAACTGGGCCTCGCCAATGAAGATGTCAAAATCGTGCAGTATTTGGCCGAGCTGCTGAAGCTGCACTACATTCAGGAACCGGGGCGGGGGGGGAGCCCCTTGCTCAGATTTGACTACGTCCCCAGCTTTTTGTACAAAATCTAGCCTTGCCCAGGCCGTGTGCCCACGTGCTCGGGGTCTGACAGAGCTCATCCGTGCTTGGCATTGCCGCTGTCTGCAGTAGCTCTCAC
Source organism: Platyrinchus mystaceus (assembly GCA_035041135.1). Lineage (NCBI taxonomy): Eukaryota > Metazoa > Chordata > Aves > Passeriformes > Tyrannidae > Platyrinchus > Platyrinchus mystaceus. Next base: position 14,304,557 of record JAWWLV010000035.1, read on the forward strand.
GTGCCGGGAAGGGGCCGAGGGGTTTGTGTCTCTGCTCCGCGGGAATCTGTGTCTGCGGGAGCGGATTCCTGGGCGTTCCCTGTGGCCAAGAGCGTATGTGTTCCATCATGTAAACCATCAGGCACTCTGTAAATGTTAGAAGGGGCACTGTTAGCTTTTAAAGAGGGTCCTGGCAGCATCCCAGGGGGATTGTGGCATGGAGAGAGGTGGGCTGTCTCGGGGATCGACGCTTACTAGCGCACAGCCCCCGAAATAACACAGTGCTCCGCACGCTTCCGCCACAGCCCTGCCAGTCCCTTCCGTGGAGGAGCCAGGGCAGAGACCAGAGGGGAGATGTCAAGGCCACGTGAAGTTTTTAATCCACTGGTGTGTCATGTGAGTGTAGCTCAGAGCTCCCTGGCAGGGTGGCAGCTCGCAGGTACCCGTCCGTGCGCAGCCGTGCTGATGGTGTCCCTTCCTGCATTTTCTGAGTTTCCTGGCACTTCCCAGGGCAGGTTGTCCCTGAGTGGGTGGGAGCACGGTGGAGGCTCATGTGCTTCTCTCCAGGAAGTGTTTGCCAGTTTCCCCCAGCTCTGTTGAAATCAGGAAGGTGGAAGCACTCCCTAACGCTGGGCCCCGAGGCGCCGGCTGCCGTGAATGTAGAGCACTGTGCCTTGTTCATTTGTCACGTCCCATTTGCTGGGCGGCCTCTGAGAAGGCTGGAGGGAGACTGGGATTCCTCAAAGCGGGTGATGTCAGGGGCGGCTTTTAAAGGAGAGAAGGGAACTGAATGAGGGCTAGTGCCCTCATTTTTAGGTGCTTTTTGTGATGGGGAAATGATGGAATTCAGCTGGAGCTACGCTGTGAGACAGCAGGCTGTTAGCACAGGCTGCCTGGCTGGTGAGGTACTAGTGCTCAGGAGAGATCAGGGATGAATGTACTGGATTCCACATTGTATGTGTAATAGTTTATTTTATTTTTTTCTGTTGGGGAGTTGATGTTTGTGCTTTGTGGTAAAGCAAGGCTGGCGTTCCTGCGTGCTGCTCCTGGCTGAGCCGTTGCCGTGTCACAACTACCTCTCCTGGGGCTCCTGGATGGCTCTGGACAGGGCAGAACTACTGCTCTCTGAGCCTGGATGCTGAGAACTTTTCCTTTCAAAGCTTCTGTGCCATAAAGGATGTGCCACCAGCGCGGTGACACTCCTAGATTGTTCCTGTCAGTGCCGAAAGCTTTGTGCCCGGGCGCGGCGCTTCCCTCCGGAGTCTCATCGGAGATGCTGAGCCTGGGCTGCTCTGCCCGGTGCCGCGTGGCAGTAGCAGCCCCCGTGGTACTTCTGAGCCAGAAAAGCCTTGCTAGGAAAGATAATCTTGGTTTTATTTCTTTTTAACACTGATTTTGGGGTGAGATCGTACAAGAGCTCATGCGTCGTTTGATTTTTTTATTTTTTTTAACCCTCTGTTTGGTGACGATGTGAGACAGTGCTGGAGATGAATGTGATCTTCCTTCTGAGCCTGGGAAGTTCCTGTGTACAGCCTGGGATTCCCCAGCATGGCTTAGACCTTACTGAGACTGCACTGCTCTGAAACCCGTGTCCCAAAGGCAGGGAGGCTCCCTGGGGAGGCTGTTGTCTGGCACCAGCTCGACAGTACTGCTGCCACCTCTTCCTCTCCCCTGGAAAGGGCTCTCTAGGGTATAAGCCAACAGTGCAGAAAGGTTGGTTTTAAGGTTATTGCTGTTTCTGGTGGCTCAGCTGAGCCAGTTGAGCTTGTACTCTCCAGAGGGATTTCCCAGGTCAGAGGTTGTTTATGATGGTATTTTAAGGTTAGAACTGGAAGCAGTGTGGCCTTTGCTGAAGGTGAGCTGTGTGTCTCTGTGGGGCTGCTCACCTTTAAAGCATGTTTAAAGCCTTTTTCTGTCCTACCTTTGCCCTCCTGTCGCGTGTGAACTGGGTCTGCTGGTGAAAGGCCTCTGTTTGCTTCCTGAAGTGACTCAAGGTGTTGATCCATGTGCACCCAGACTCCCTGGGGGAAGAGGCATCTCAGCAAATGAGTAATGCAGGTGTCACCAGGCAGACGAAAACTCCCAGCGTCCTGCTCTGGAGCTATGGCCAGAACAGGAGCTTGTTTCCTGATGAAAAACAACCTGGTGCTGTTTGGGTTTGAGGAGGGAGGGAGGGTGGAACTTTTTTCCTGTTGACTCACCCACCGTCTTCCTCCAGGCTGACAGCAGGGAGCGGGAGGATGATTGGTGGTGGCTCATCTCTTAGTCACAGTGGTCTCGACCTCTGGTGTTCAGCTGTGCTCACAAATTGATAAATAACTCACTTCTCATTGCTCCCTCTGTCAGACCTGTAGTATCTGATTTTCAAGGCTGTGTTGAGCAATACTTGCACTACCACCTGTCTGACCTGCTTCACCTCTGCACCACAAAGCAGCTCTGATTTGGGAGGATGCCCTGGGGGCTTGGCTGGGACATCACCCGATTCCAAACGGGAGCTCAGTGGTTATCTGCAACTGGGAGCTGTGGAGAAACATGCCCTGGAGTGCTTGTCCTCCTCTTGGCAGTGTAACCTCTGAGCTTGGACTGGAAAAGTGGGAGTTACACCTGGCTGTGGCACCTCGGTGCAGCCAGAGCCCAGCCTGCCCTCACTGCTTGTGGTGGCAGAAATGGGGGGCATTCCGAGCACAGCTGATGCCTGGGGGCTGAATTCCTCTTTCCTCAGTGATTCCTCTGTCTGACCTTCTGCTCCTGTACAGTACAGATCCCTGTATCGGCACTTTAGGACTCCTCCCCGTCTCGCTGTGGTACCTCACCCGTTTCTGATATTCACAGACTTACAAGTCACCACCTTTGCACTGACAGCCCCCGCCACGAGTCCCGGCACGCGTGTCGCCGGCTTGCCCGAGCCATCCTTCCACCAGGAGCAGGGCAGGTTCCTGGCAGCGGCAGTGCCGTCCTCACCAGCCTTTCAGCTGCCAGAGCCAGCGGCTCCCTGGCTGTGGCCTTCTCCTGCTTCTGTGACTGCTGCCAGCCCAGCATGTCCCCGCCTCCCGCACGGCCGCGCCGGCTCCCTCCTCCTACCAGGGAGAGGAGGTGTTAAACCTGACCGAGAATTCATCGGAGCGAAGTGACCCCCGGGGCGGGAGGAAGGGCTCCCGTTTCCCCCAGCTCCTCCCCTGCCAGCCCCTGCTCCGCTCTCCACTGACCTGCCGCTTCCAGCTCCCACCCGAGGAGGGTCAGCCATAGCTGTAGGTGATCTTAACCCTACACAGGTTTCATTTCTCAGAGAACAGTGCTCAGATTTCCTTTCATCCGGTAGCAATCCCTTCAGGGCAGCTCCACAGCCGCCTTGCCTTGGCAGGGAGGTGCTGCCTATACTCTAGCAATATTCACCGTGTTGGGAGGGGTGGGAGAGGCACTCCAGGGGCGGGAGCTGATGGCTCCGTGCCCTCAGGCCGGTTCTCTGGTTTTCATGGAGTGAGGGGGGCCCAGAGCCCCCCTGGTCTGGTGGTGGGTGACACCCCACGCTGCAGATCCCGGGAGCTGGGCAGGCCCCGGGCCTGTAGCGGCGCTGTGAGAAGGCTCCTGTAACAGGGTGTGATGGGAATTCAGGGAGCTGCCCAGGCTGCAGGAGAACACCTGCCCCAGAGCACAATGCCAGAGCCCCAGACTGCACCCACGTCGGAGGGGCCGCAAACCCACCGCCCGCTGCTCCCCGAGGCGGATTGAACTGGAAGGCAGAAACAGGGTACCCGGTCCTGCTGGCGGCACCGCCGCTGGCACGGGGATGGGGCTGGGCTTGGAGCTGCCTCTGAGGGCTGCCAGGAGGCTGTGATGAATTCTCATCTTATTTTAAAGCACTGTATCCTATTCCTGCATGTTGAGTTCCGTGTGTGTGCCTGTGCGTGCCGAATGCTTGCGTCCGTAGTTAGGGCGAGTGTGAGCGGGAGAAATCCAAGAAGCATGTCTTAGTGTCGTGCTGTAAGTGTTACTGCACAAGAGTTTAACAGATGTTAATAACACCAAATGACTAGTCTGAGAAATGTACTTTTAAAAAAAAAAAAAAAATTATTTATTTGGGTTCAGATATTTTTGAAATACAAAAAAAAAAAAAAAAAATCGGTCGTATTTTTTAAAGCTTATAATTCTTGTCATACATTGTGGTTAAATTCTTAATTTTACCGTGCTTATTAAAAAATGGTTCAACCTAAGCTTTGTGCTCAGAGGTCTGAGAAAGTACCAGAGGCTCTGGCTAGGGTGGGACGGTGATCCCAGCAGGGATGTTAGGGACAAGGCCTGGCCTCGTCAGAGCCTGCACAGGAGGTGGGAAGGCACATAGGATGAAGGGGAATCCTTGAGGCTGAAACCAGGGGGGCTTTTAGTGGCTGTGAGGTCTCTTATGCAGCTGGATCCCCCCATCCCTCCCGCTGCTGTGGGCAGTGTGTCCAGGGAATGTGGACAGAGCAGCCTCATGTGCTGCTCCCACAGCCAGCGGGAGCTGGGTGGCACCTGGCTGTGAGGTGAGGGTGACCTGGTGCTCGGTCCCAGTGGTGACACTGAGTGGTGAAGGGCTGGTGTCCCTACAGGGGCTGTGCTCAGGGGGTCCCTGTGCCCTGCACGGGAGGGGAGAGGGGAGTAAGAGCCAAAGGATGAGCTGCTGCTGCAGTTCCAGCAGGGAGGTGCTGGGAGAAGGCACTGGGGTGTTGGGGTGTGAGCGTGCCGTGATCCCGGGTCCTCCCGAGCTTGCGGGAGCAGAGCGTGGGTGTCTCCCCTTACAGGACAGGCAGCCCTGGGAGCGGGAAGGTGGCTGCAAAGGCTTCCACCTCTTCCTTCAGTGCCTTCAGCTCCGCACGGTATTTCTCCTCCTCCAGTTTCTCCTTGAATTCCTTCAGCGTGGCCTTGGGGCTCATGTCCTTCTGCACGCGCAGCGCCAGCTCGATCCCTGCCAGCGTGGGAGATGCCTTGGTCAGCCCTCGCAGCTGCTGCATCCCACAGCTCTCCCAGCCTCGCTGCTCCCCGGGACACAGCCCTGCTCCCTCCCTCCCTCCCGTGTGAGGGACTTGGTGCCCTGGGAAACCAACCCCCAAGGAAAACTGGGACAAGACTGCGAGGGACAGGGAAGGGTTTGGCTGATCCAGCTATGGCCAGATGTCCTCTCCCACATCCAGATGTGCACTTGTGGGTGTGCTCCCTTGACAGCTGGTGCCTCCTCATCCAGGGTTGCTGCTGGAGCTGAAGCCCAGCCCTGCTCACCTCTGTGGATGTACTGAGCCACCTTGCGGAAATCGTCCTGCCGGAAGCCGCGGGAGGTGAGAGCGGGTGTCCCGAACCGCAGCCCGCTGGGGCGCAGGGCACTGACATCACCTGCACCAGGACAGGGCACACATGACCAAAACCGCCACGTGTGGCATTTCAGCCCGGTTCCGAGCGCCTGGGGGGGGACTGGGAGCTGGGAGCCCTGTGGGAAGCTCTGCACAGCCCATGGGAGATCCCCAGCACGAGGGGCAGGACACGGCAGAGCTCGTGGGATCCCTCACCGGGGCAGGTGTTCTTGTTGCAGGCGATGGAGCAGATCTCCAGCACGCGCTCGGCCCGGCCGCCGTCTGTGCCTCTGCTGCGCAGGTCCAGGAGGATCAGGTGGTTGTCAGAGCCCCCTGCAAGGAGAGGGGTTTGGTGGGGATGTGGGATTGGGGAAATGTTGCTCCCATAGGAAACATCAGCTAAGAGGCTTGGGATTGCACCAGGGCCTGCCCCCAGTGCAGGGGGCTAAAAGGGGCCTGCCCTTGGGAACTGAGGCTGCTTCAGAACGGGTTTGTGGATGTCCCTGAGGAATCTTGCTGGCAGAGCTCTGCACATTGTGCCCTCCTGGCCTGGCTTGGACCCCATCCCGCTTCCAAGACCCCTCCTCACCTGTGACAATGTCGTAGCCCATCTCCATCAGCGCCGTCGAGAGGGCCTTGCAATTGGCCACCACCTGCTGCTGGTAAGCCTTGAACTCGGGGCTCATGGCCTGGCGCAGCGCCACGGCGATCCCTGAGGAGGGAGGAGGCTGGGGTCAGCTTTAGGGGGATGCCAGCACAAGTCATCCTGGAAGCTGAGCAAACTGATGGACAGTCTCTTCCTTTCCCATATCCAGGCTGGCGACATCGCCAGGAGCCAAAATGCAGGACGGACAAGCCTGGTCGCTTCTTGGGCAATGACGGATCACCCGGCTGCCCTTTGCCGTGGTATCTGCTGCTGGGGGTCAGGGCCCTGCCAGGACACCTTTGCCACGCTGGAGCTGTGTGCCTACCTGCAATGGCGTGGTTGTGTGGGCCTCCCTGCAGCCCTGGGAAGACCGCCTGGTTGATGAGGCTCTCCAGGTTGTAGAGTGTCTCCTTGCCCGTCTTGGGGTCCACGCTGCGGGTGCCTGCGGGAGGGGAGGGCAGGGTCACTCATCAGGCCACCCTTCTCCCTCCCACGAGCTGCTTTCACCCCCACCCGCTCAGAGCGGGGATGGCGGCTGCTCCTCCTCAAACTTGAGCCAGGGTTGGCCCAGGGAAGCTCCCCAGATGCTCCCAGCGTCTTTCCTCCCTCCCTCCTTCCCATCTAGAGCGGGAAGGAGCGTTAACTTGCACCCCCCAGCCTGGGGGCGGCGTCTCTCCCGGCAGCGCAGCCGGGCCGGGCACCTTTGCGGTAGAAGATCATGCCGGCCCTGCAGCCCCGCAGGGTCTTGTGGGTGGTGGTGGAGACGACGTCGCAGTGGTCGAAGGGCGAGGGCACCACGCCGGCGGCCACCAGCCCGCTGATGTGGGCCATGTCGGCCATCAGGTAGGCGCCGTTGGCGTCCGCGATCTTCCGCATGCGGGCGTAGTCCAGGTTGCGGGAGTAGCAGCTGACACCTGCGGGGGGACGGGATGAGGAGGGGGCAGGAGCAGACGCAGCAGGAATCAGACAGCCCCGGGTCCAGCCCTGCAGCTGCGACAGCACACAAGGCGGACGTGTTGGAGGTCTCCTCCCGGTGCCGCAGCATCCGTGGGATTACTGGAGTGCTACTCCCAGCCAGGTGTGCCACCAGCGAGGTTGGTACAGGTGTGTCCTCACCTGCTATGATCAGCTTGGGGTGGAAGAGCCGAGCGTTCTCCTCCAGCTGGTCGTAGTCGATGTAACCAGTCTTGGGGTTGACCTGGGAGAGAAGAGGAGGGTTCAGCTCCCTTGGTGTGGTGAAGACCAGCTGCAGTGCTGTCCTGCAGGAGGCCGTGCCGGGAGCCTGATGCCAGAACTTTTAACTTTAAGGAGCACCAACGCTTGATGGCCACATCCTGGCTCCAGCTGGAGAAGCTCCCCGTACCTTGTAGGGCATGGACTCGAAGAAGACAGAGGTGGCAGAGATCTTCTTCTTGTCCGTCATGAACCCGTGGGTGAGGTGGCCTCCGTCGGGCAGGTCCAGCCCCATGATCCTGCCGTGGGGCTCCACCAGGGCCGTGTACACCGCGAAGTTTGCGGGTGACCCTGCCGTGAGAGCCACACCACGTGTGGCTGTGAGTGCTGGGGCACACAGAGACCGGGGCAACTGTCCTGGCTCTGCTGAGCACCCCGTTACCTGAGTAGGGCTGGACGTTGACGCCCCACTTCTGGGGGTCGAGCCGGTAGGCCTGCAGGGCTCGCTTCTGGCACAGGCGTTCCAGCTCATCCACGTACTCCGTCCCGCCATAGTACCTGTGGTGAAGGATGGGGCAGGGAGTAAAACCCAACTCCTTACCCAGAACAGTCCCCTGTGACCAAGATGGGGAGAACCTGGGGTGGTGGCTTGTTTGTGGCAGCCCCAGCACACTTCACCCTGCTGAGACTGTCCCATGTGTGGACAAGGACAGAAGCCAGGAGTGTTGGATCCTGCCCTGGAAGAGCTTGGCTGCCAGCACACGGACATCACTTCCTCTTCAGAGGTGAGGTCTGGCAGGATGGGTGGCCTCTCCCCCTCCCTGTGAGGGTTTGGGTTGGTGGGACTCAGCCCAGCCCCGTACCTCTGTCCCGGGTAACCCTCGGAGTATTTGTTGTTCAGGCAGGATCCCAGCGCCTCCAGGACCGCTCGGCTCGCAAAGTTCTCCGATGCAATCAGCTCCAGCCCCAACCTCTGCCGCTGCTTCTCCTTCTTGATGATGCTGTGCACCTTTGGGAGAGGGGAGGAACAGCTTCACCATGCCAGCTCTGCATGGAGACATGGGTGCTCCACCATAGGGTCTGCACCCTTGGAGGGACAGGGCATGGAGAGGGGCCTGGAAAGGTGAAGGGAGACAAGACCCCTTCTTGGTGCAGCTTGATCCCATAGACAGGGCACAGAGGATGGATGGGTTCCAGCAGCTCAGCCATGGACCTTGGCATGTCCCTGGCCCAAGGAGTTCAGCACCCCCATGGCATGTCCCTGGCTGGGCAGGCTCCAGAAGGGGGGGTCTCACCTCCGGGTCGTTGGTGTCAAGAGGCTCCATCACCATCTTGTTATGGGAGGCCCAGAGCTCGGCGCTGGGGAGGCCCTGTGGTGAGTTTGCCATGTTCCTGCTGGCTCTGGGTCACCTGCCAGTGGAGAGGGGAGTCTGTGGGATCTGTGGGATGACAGCAGGGCTGGTCCCTGTGTGCTGCCTGCTCCCATCCCGCATCTTCCCCGGGAACACAGAGGGACCAGCCATGGGCTGTTGGGTGAGGGAAACACACGAGCTTTGCCTCTGCTTGGCTCCGTGTGATGCCCAGGCCTGGAAGCCCTCTGGCCTGGCTGGTGCCACTGCTGCTCCCAGGAAGGAATAACAGCCCAGCTGCTGCCTTGGCAGAAAACAATGGATCTTTTTACTCATTAACCCCGCAAGGACAGCGAAGGGCCGTGAGCAGGTTATTAAGCAATCCCACATGGTTTCCTTGTGCCAAGCTGCCGAAGTCCATTCACTGTGGGCCTGCAGTGCTGCCCTCGCTGGGCAGGGATGCTTGGCTGCTATCCAGCCCAGGGCTGCACTGGCAGGGTGGGAAATCCCACTGCCAGAGGGGCTTTGCTGGGGAAAGGGCTGCGAGGGGAAGGGCGAAGTGCACTGCTCTGGCCCCGAGCAGGATGGCTGGGTCCTGCCTGTCCCCCCAGTGTATGTCACAGCACCTTTTGGCAAATCCACAGAAGGCTCGAGGGGCACAGAGCTCCCGTTCCCCAGTCAGGATGAGAACCCCATGCCCACCCTCGTGGTGGACACCAGTCCAGCCCCGTCAGCTCAGCTGCTGCATGGGCGAACCCCAGCCCTGAAGCTCCATCCCCACCTGGCTCTGCACCTCCTGTATCCCGGCTCCATCACCTCCCACATCCCTGAGCGGCTCCCGGTGACGAGCCCACCCTGCCCTGATCCGCGGATCGGCGCTGCCTGCCCGGCTCTTACCCCTGCCCTCCCTCCCCCGCCCCGCACGGCTCCTACCGCCGCCGCACCGATCCCAATCCCGGTTCCTATCCCGATCACGGTCCGTGCGGCTCCAGAGCCCGCGCTCTACCATAGCCCGCCCGGCCCCGCCCTCCCCGCTTCGCAGCCAATCAGCGCCGCGCTCCGCCCAGTAAGGCGGTGCTTCGGGAGCGTCTGGGCCAATCAGCGCCGCGCTCCTCCCCCTCCCCGCGCCCCATTGGCCCGCGCCGGCGGCGGGGCCGGCGGGAGTTCGCACGTGGCGCCCGGGGCGCGGGTGACCTTGGGAGGGACGGGGCGGGACGGGCGCGGAGTCCGCTGGTGTCACCCCTTCTGTCACCCCTTCTGTCACCCCTTCTGTCACCCCTCCTGTCACCCCTCCTGTCACCCCTCCTGTCACCCCTCCTGTCACCCGCAGCTCCAGGCCTGCCTGCCGTGCACCCCGAGGTGCCTCTCCCCCAGCCCTGGGGTGTTCCCAGTGTCCCGCGATCCACGGATGCCTCTCGCTTTCCCCATAAGACAGGAGCCCCCCCCACCCCGGGCAAGGAGCAGTTCCGGCCACCCCCAAAGCCCCCCTCCTGGAGATCAAAGCCGGTGTGCCAGGACACGGCAGGGGTTGGGCATGGGACCACTGTGGTGGGGAGCAGAGCTGGCCCTGTCCCCCCACCGTGGCAGGGCAGCCCCGGTGCCCGGAGTGATGACCAGAGTGGCACAGGCAGGAGAGAGGCCGTGCTTCCTTCGTTCTTCAAGTCCAAATTAGTTGGATGGGCTTGGCCAACCAGCCCGAGGGAATGTGTGCCTGCTGGGGATTCAGGGGTTAAATCAACACGCCAAAAATTGAGGAACAAGGTTAGGGAATAAGTGATCCTACTAAATTCCTCGTGATCCTAAGCCATGGGAAGGCAGCGTGAGTCACTCTGGAGACGAGCAGCAGAAGGGGAGTCAGTCAGGAGGTGAGACCACCCGCTGTGGGCAGAGTGGCCAAGAAACACAGCACAGGGTGAATCCTGCCAGGACCTGCGAGCTGGGTGAGCAGGAGGGGCGAGGAGGGAGCTCACTGGGAGGGTGTTGTCGCGCTCTTAGAGTGCACCTCAATGGCGAGGGCTTGGTGAAGGAAGAGTCTGTTAACATAATTGTTACCAGTCTAGATGGGTTTTGCTGTCTTGATTTGTCACTGGTCATCCAAAGACGACTTGTCAAGGTAAGGGGGTCTGGGTTTCCATGGGATTGCTGCTGTGGGCTGCTGATGGAGGTGTTGCTCTGACAGCACCAACGCCAAAACCGGGATTGTTTCTCTGGCTGTGGTGGTTTGTGTGAGGTGCAGCTGCAGATGCTATAGAAGAGGACTTTATATCAATGGTATATTAATTTATCTCATCTGGCTCTGCACACATATTTTGTGCAGGGTTGCTCACAAAGATTTCCACCTCTCCTGAGCCGCAGATAACAGCGCTGTGCGCTGTTTTGATTTCAGGTCTTGGCTTGGAGCGATGGACAGCATCTCCTCCTCCCCTTCCCCCTTCCCTGCCAGCTGCCCCACCGAGCTGCCTGAGAACACCACTGACCAAGACTACTACTCTGGGCTCCAGAAGACCATGCACATGCTGTCCATGGTGGTGTACGGCATCGCCTGTGTGCTGGGGGTGACGGGGAACGGCCTCGTCATCTGGATCGCAGGCTTCAAGATGAAGAAGACGGTGAACTCCGTCTGGTTCCTCAACCTGGCCGTTGCTGACTTCATCTTCACCTTCTTCCTGCCCCTCAGCATCGCCTACACCGCCCTGGGCTTCCACTGGCCGTTTGGGAAGCTGCTGTGCAAGCTGAACAGCACCATCGCCTTCCTCAACATGTTTGCCAGCGTCTTCCTCCTGACCGTCATCAGCATCGACCGCTGCGTTTCCGTGGCCTTTCCCGTCTGGTCCCACAACCGCCGGAGCCCGGAGCTGGCAGCCAGGATCGCCCTGGGAACGTGGGTCCTGGCCCTGCTCCTCAGCTCCCCGTACCTGGTCTTTCGGGACACCGTGCTCAGCGCCAGGAACACCACCAGCTGCTACAACAACTTTGCGCTGTCCGACGACTACTCGTCCGAGGTGACGCGGGGGCTGTGGAGGGTGCGGCACAAAGCCATGATCGTAACGCGCTTCCTCTGCGGGTTCCTCATCCCCTTCCTGGTGATTCTCATCTGCTACAGCGTCGTTGCTGTCAAGCTGAAAAGCAGGCAGTTGGCCGGCTCTGCGAAGCCCTACAGAATCATCATTGCTGTCACAGTCTCCTTTTTCCTCTGTTATTTCCCCTATCACGTCTTCTCCTTGCTGGAAATATCCAAAAACTCTTCCAGCCACGAGATGAAACTGGCCCTTTACATAGGAATCCCCTTGGTTTCCAGCCTTGCTTTCTTCAACAGCTGCATCAACCCCATCCTGTACGTCTTTGTGGGGCCGGATTTCAAGGAGAAGTTTCGCCAGTCCATCCTGTCCGCCTTCGAAGGGGCCTTCAGTGAGGAGTCGGTCCTGGGCAGCCTGAGCAGCCGGAGGAAGTCCAGGTCTGCTTTGGAAGTGGAGGTCCCGAGGGTCTGAGTGTGGAAGGAGCCGTTCTCTCCTCTGCAGCTTCCCTAATTTCAGAGCTCTCATGGCAGAACTGGGGGCTGTGAAGGGCTGTGCAGGCTAACAAGGTATAATTTGGTGTCTTGGGGATATCTCAAACACACTGTGACACAATGGAGATGAAGGAACTCTCTGGAGCTGCAGCAAGGTGGGTTAAAGCAGCAGCATTTTACTCCTTGTGCCTTTTGACTCTTTGTTCATGCATCTTTCAAAGAAACAGGGTTAAATGCAATGGCTCTGTGTATTTTTGTGTGGTGACAGCTCGTAAGACACTCATCTTTTCTCTCCCCTGGAAGGACAAATCGGTGGTTGTGCTCCTGTTACTCAGGTTTGAGGTACAGCATAACTATTTCTGAGCAATGGTTTGTGTTTGTGTTTGACATGTTTCCAGCCCTTAAATAGCAGGGATCTGATATTTTGTGCTGTTGGTGAGTGAACATTAAACCCCAATAAACTTCTCTAAAACATACAAAGCCTGTTGTGTTGCCTGTGGGATGAAACATGTGTTGATCCAACCTGACTATATGGTAACAGAATAACTAGATAAAAAGGTTAAATACCCAGAATTTGGAAACAAACCACTGGCATTAGCAGCAGCTCTCTTGAGTGAAGCAGACAGAACAGGACCTGGGTGTGAGGACTTGCCAGGGGCACTTGGACCACATGGATCTGATTGCCAGACCCTGCTTATGGCTTATTGTTGGGTTTCAGACCCTTGGGTACATTTGAAAAACAGTGACTTGGAAGAGAAAGAAGAGCAAGTAGCACAGCTCAATCTGGTCAAATTTCACATTTGCAAACTTCCCTGGAGGCAGATGGTGGAGATTTTCTTCCCAGGCTTCATCAGCTTCTGAAACTCTGAAATTTTTGTGAGTAGAAAATGTTGGTCACGTAGCAGGGAACGGTGGTGTCGAGGTGTTGTCATTCCCAGCCCACCCTCCTCAGGGTATCACACCCCCTTCTCCTGCCATGCCCAATTCACCTGTAAAACAGCCCAAGCCACCAATTGTCCTGTTCATCCTGTCAGAAATGTGCCTTGGAGCCTCACTGCTCTGATGGCTGGAAAATCTCTGACTCCCAGCCGGAATATATGAATTTCCATGTGCCTCACTGTTCTGCATGCATGACGTTACCAAGTGAGAGCTGTCACTTGGACATGCTGGGGATTAATTATGGGTCTGCTGGGCCATGCAATATTGAATGAAGGTCATGATCTTAAAGGCACACATGTACTTAACCTTAAATTCATGCACAAACCCGCTGAGAACAGGGAATGTAACATGACCATCCATATGTCAAGCTTGAGTGAACAGAGAGATTTACCCTTTGCCACAAATTGCTGCCTGTCATCCAGATAAAACTGCAATGTTTGCTATGCAGCACGTAACTCCAGGGCTGTTTACTTGCTCCTGTGGTGAACTACAGCATCGATTGCCGTGTCAAGGTTGTGCAGACCTGCGTTTGCTCTTTCTGGTTTTCCTTATCTGTTTGCAGATCCCACGTAATTCCTTGTGACAAGAGACTTCACGAGTGCCGGACCAAGACCTCAGACTCCTATCATGCCTCTCTCCTCATCCTGGCAGCCCTTGGGAGTCAGGTTTTGAAGTGTTGACCTGGTTTGTGGTAGGGAAGAAAGCAATTTTCTGGGTCATTTAGAAATCCAAGGTGCGTAAAGATTCCCAAGGGACAGCATGATTTGAATGAAGGAGAGTGTCTGGGTGATCTAAGGAATTGCCACTGGAACAGCAGTAGGTAACTAACCTATGGAGCAGGATGTGCTTGACATAGAGATGGATCTGTTATCCCAGGTCTGATCCCTGCCCTTTGTGCCACGGGAAACTGTGCTGACAGAACATGGGCCAGGCTGCCAAGGGACTTGTTTCAAGATAAATCTTCTGTTGTACTGAGTTCCCCCATGTTCAGACTATCTCATTACCACAAGGCTAACTGTGGTAGTACCTCATTCCCAACTAGGAGGCAGGCTGTCCATTCTCTCTGATACATGCATTTGCCATATGCTTACCTAGAAAAGTCTGAATGAAATAAAAGGGGGAGGAATTCTCCAACCGGCAATCCAGTGAGGCCGAGCGGCCGCTTTGGCAGCTGTGCCCCCCTCTGACGCAGCTTTGCTCTCAAGGCTCTTTCAGATGCCACTGGGTGGGTGGAACAGCCTGAACCCCCCCCAGTATTTGCAGTCATTGAGAAAGGTGCTGAACCTGCTGCCCTGCTGGTGTGAGGCCCTCATTGGTCCCATGGAGGGGCCGATCCGACAGCCCCGCTCCTACAAACAGCTGCGGCCACTGGAGCGCGCGGGGTTCAGGCAGAGCCACTGAGGTGTGGGGGGTTCAGGCTGTGCATGGGGAGCCTCAGCTGAGAGAACAAGCAAGATTTTAGCAAGCATCTAAGCCAGGGGTTTCACCAGGAGCTGGTGCTGCCTTGCTTTGGAGGAGAGAACTATTGCAGGTGACTCTGGAGCTGGGAGAAGCTGCAGAGGTGTCAGGGAGGAAACCAGCCGAGGAGGAGGACATGAAAGCGGTAACTCAAGAGGAGAAAGTATTTTCTGCCTGGGACCTGGATAGGAGCATGGAGATAGAAACTGGGCTCAGAATGGTTCACAGGAGGAGGGAGGGAGGAAGGAGTGGGAGCTGAGACAGCCTTGAAAGTACCAGCAGCAGGATAGTGAATACAAATGAATGGGAGGGAGACTGCAGCAGGTGAGGAAGTTCTCATTAAGGAGAGCTTAATGAGACAATAAAAGCCTCTGGGAAGCCTAACAGTCCCCCTGCCTCTCCTCTGCTGAGATTTTCCTGGTGAGTAAAATCTTTGTGTCCCACTTTTGAGCTTGGGGAACTTAATTGTTAGATAAGGTTAAGGAAAGACAGTGCACAGAGGTCTGAGAGCAGAACCTCTTCCACAGCTTGCTGAAATCAGGCAGGAAATAATACGGCAAATTAGAGGACCTGTACTGGTAAAAAGCTTCTCTGGGCAGAAGAGATGTTGGTAATAGTGTGAATAAGTGGTATAGGCTGAGCCTTACCCAGGTCTGCTCAGCCTTTCTTGGCACAACAGGCGGGTGAGAGTCCCGCTCCCAGCACGGGGTTAACCTGCTCTTCCTGATCCAGGGCTGGTCCTGGTTGGCACTGAACTGGGGCAGACACAGGGTGCTCTTTGCTGGTTGCATTTGCTCCTTTTCTGCACCTCTCACAGCTCCTGCTCAGTGTGCAGGGCTGGTACCAAATCTTTCTTTACACCCCCAAGTCGTGCACCCGAAGCACAGGACCTGCTTTCCTGCACCGAATTCTGCTTTAATTTGCAAAGTTGCTCTGCAGTGACCAACTCGAGCTCTTCCTGTGTGCTCACCAACTGCCTGCACAGGGCATGATGCCTGGGTGCTCTCTGTAGAGGAGTTGTAGCTTAGTGAGGTAAATGGCAAACCATGCTGGGACCCAGTGGGTAGGACAGGGAGGAACAGGGCACTAAGTAGTGTTTGGCAGCTGTTCAAATTCCCTTAAAGTGACGTGACTTCACTGCCCAGTTCAACCACCTTTGTCTAAATGTGAATCAAAGGGCAAACCACAGCCACAAACATCAGGTGATGGATGTGAACAGGATGTGAGGCAGACTCTGCAGGACAGAGCTGCCCACACCCACAAAGACAGTCTGGGAACCAAGCAAGAGCGGCCACCACCGGCTCTTGTTTCAGGGCAGTGTTTGTCCAAAGCCTTGCACCCAGCTCGAGCTGTGTGTCTGCAGGACCTGCTCCACACTGGATATTCCCACAAACCTCTTGTCTCTTTGTTGGGAGGCTGGCTGGAGGGAACCCCGTGTCCGTGCTGGAGCTGGTGTGGCTGATATGTTAAACATTACAGACTGACCCGGAACTGGGAGCACAGTTGGAAACAGGAAAGCAAACTGAGCTCGGGGAGTCCTTCAGTCAAAGTTCTGTGACTCAGGGGAAACAGGACAGTGACAAATGAGTGGGTGCCTGTTTTCTGCAGACAGCCAAGCAGTAATATATGATAAAGCAATGAGTGCTATCTAAAGCCACAGCCCTTCACACAGAGAAGATGTGTTCTCTGCTCCAGGGCCTTTTTTTTAAGGCACTTTGTTTCTCAGACATGGGGGATGCTATTTTCAGATCACTCCCAAGACATGATAAAATTACTCCTCCTTCCCTCTGTTCTGAAATGCATTTTATAGCCCCTTTGAGTTCTGCCTCCCTAGCTGGGTAATATCCAAGGCAGAACCTTCTGGAAACTGGACTCAGTTTTTCTCCAGGCAGAAAAGCCAAGGGCAGGGGAGTAGGGAGTTGGTGGCCTTTGGGCTCTGCTCAGTGTGGATGTGTCTGAGCTGCAGAACCTCCCTGCGGGTTCACAGGGACTGTGTAGGGTACAGGATGCTTTTGGGATGCCTTGTAGGATCCTCTTTCTGTTGGGGGAGACCAAACCTACTCGCAGGACTCTGTCAGGATCAAATCAGAGCGTTTCTTTGGTGGGCCACGTCTGATAGTTCTCTCACTGTCAGGTGGTTTGGTAGGTGAGTTTTAATATCCATCATTTTTTAAACAAAACCAACCCCAAAATAACAAACAAACAAACAAACAAAGGCCAACCTGCCTGAGCAGTGATGGATGGAGCTCAGGAGCCTGGATGACAGCAGCATTTATCTTCTCTCAGGTGATGGATGCAGGCTGTTGTGCAGCCAAGTGCTGGATGAGCAGTGCTCCCTCACCTTGGCTGGACTAGGTGTGTATGGGGGGGGTTTTTTTGCACATCTCTGCTTGCCAGGGTCACATCTGGATCAAGGACAGCAAATCTCTGTGAGCCAGTGTATTCACACCCAGCAAATTTTCAGCATTCCTTAGATGACTGCTAACTGAATCATTGTAAATGAAATAAAATCTGTGTGCTCATCTTGGAGCAACTGTTCGTTAAACTCTTAGTGTTTGGATAGCACATTGTCAGATTAACAGATCCCTCTCCCTTGGGAGCTGAGATTTAAACTCACATTCCTCTGATCAGGGAAACAGAGGTGAGAAATTGAGAAATTGATTATTTTTTTTTCTAAGAAAACAACAGCAGTACCGTTATAAAAAGGATCGGAAGAGAGGATCTCTTAGTTCCTGGTCCTGTGGCTTGCTTGAGCAATGTCAGGAATTTGGGGCAGCACAAATCAAACAGTCAGCAAGTTCTGGGTGCCCTGGGGTATTGAAAAATGCTTCTGGGGAAGGCTGCTAATTGCATTACGGGTCAGTGCTTCACCATGTGTCAATTCTAGTTGTTCTGCATCAAACTGCTCTGCCCCACCGGCCTGCAGCGAAATCCTGCGACAGAGACCGATGCCAAGAGAAATCTCCTCTGCTCTGTGAAGAGGCCAACAAAAAGCTCAAAACCCCCTTCCCTTTTGTCCTAAAAGCCCTGAAACAAAAGAGGAACCTACTGGGGTCAATGACCCCGAATCAATTGTGGAAGCAGCAGCCTGGAAACAGGAAAACACAGACTGGGAACGGTGGGGGTGGCGAGGTGCTGGGAGAGGTCTATTCTCTCACCCTCCAGTGTAATTTGGAAGAGGCTGTAGGAAAGTCAGAGGATCAGTGCTGCATCTCTGAGGGTACAAAGAGGCTGATGGCCTCTCTGCTCACATATTCCAAACAGATGTCTTGGCTTTGTGTGAGCCTGCAAAGTGGAGTGCTCAACATCTGGCAGCTGCTCCTGGTTAAATGGCTTCTCTCCTTCCCCAGCTCCCAGTCCGCTGAAAAAAGCAAAAAGAGGAGACAACTGATGAAGCCTTGGAATGCGTGAAGCAAGAAGGAAATGTGAAATACAGGGAAAACACTCGGCCCTGAGTATTTAAGGTGGAAAATGCAGCTCATAATGGTTTCAAACTATGAATTTAATGTTGTAATTTCACAGGCATGTTTAAGTGAGCCGTTCAGTGGCTTTTCTTTCTCCTTCACATTAAGGCCAGCGTGGACAGAAATACCTGCTGGGATGCTAGGCTTTGCTCCAGTGCACCCTGCAGGCCAAGAATAATCAAGTTTAATTGCCTTTCATGAGAAAAGCTGCAGCAGAAAGTACCTAATTTGTAGCTTTATACTAAAGGCTAAAATTCTGATCCATAAAACACTGTTCATCTCGGGCATACTGAGAAGCATAATTTAAAACAGGTTCTAGCCATGCAGTTAGGGGAAAAACACGATGTTTGGGCTTTTATTTAAAGCAGGGACCTTTAATCTCCTATGTCTGTGTGGGATGACTGTAACTTCCTCAAAGCAGTGAAAGGACAGTTTTGTCAAGGGTGTCCTGGGATAAAGCTGGTGGTTTGTTGGTTTTTTTTCAAACAGGATGTTTAAAATAAGAGTCTCACCGCAGATGTCAAAAGAATCTTCATGCAGTTTAATCAATGTACATGGCAAGGGGAGTCCTGACAGGGGACTCTGGATTAATCACGTGTGCTGGTGACAGGGAACTCGAGACATCACTGATTGTTCCTTTTCCTAATTTACTTTCCAGAAGGGCCCCTTTCCCTACAAACACTGCTGGGTCTGCTGGCCAAGGCAGGGATGGAGAGGATCAGCCACAGCGATGGAGGCACCGAGAGCGGCGTGGCAGCCGCCTGTCCCTCCCTCCGACAGGGCTGCAGGCGTGGGAGCTCCAAAACACAGCACCCTGAGGACATCCACTGCTTTATCCCACGTGGACTTTGCATCGGGGCTCTCCCAACCCCGGCGAGGGTCTTTTTTTGGTGGGTGGGAGCTGAACTGCGGCGTTGTTGTTCAGGTTCCCGCATCGTCCCAAATGGGGATCCAGAAGCGCCCTTCTCTTTTGCAGAGAAGGGCAACCGGGCTCGCGGAGGGGTCTGGAAAACGTGTTTTCTGAGGGAGCTGGGTTTGTGTACCTGGAGAAGGTTTGTTTGAGCCTGGAGGAGGCTCAGGGGGGACCTCATCGCTCTCCACAACCTCCTGAAAGGGGGTTGCTGTGATGTGGGGACTGGTCTCTTCTACCACATGTGCAGTGAGGACTAGAGGAAACGGCCTTAAGCTGAGACAGGGCAGATTCAGATCAGATACTAGGAGTCTTTTTATCACTGTTCGTTTGGTCAGGCATTGGAACGGGCTGTCCAGGGAGAGGCGGTGGAGTCGCCGTGTCTGGAGGGTGTTTTCCAGAGGCGCCTGGATCTGGCGATGGGCGATACGGTTCAGGGGGCTACCAGCGGCAGTGCTGGGCTGGCGGTCGGACTGGATGATCTTCAGGGTCTCTCCCGACCTTGACGGTTCTGTGATTCCACGACCCCACCCTGTGTTCCCCCCTCAGCACTGCGGGGCTCAGGGCGAAGATGGCGCCGGGTCCCCCCCTCAGCGCGGCGCGAGCCCGTGGCGGGAAGGGGGGGGGGGGGGGGGGCGCCCCGGGCCCCCCCCTCCCGCCCGCGCTCCCTCCCTCACGCCCCGCCGCCATCTTGCCCGCGGAGCACCGGAGGGGCTGAGCTCCGCCACCGCCTCTGCCTCTCCCTCTGCCTCACCCCCCCCTCCTTCCCCTCCGGCCGGGCCGCCTTCTCCCGGCGCCCGGGGGGCCGGAGCCGGCAGGTAAGGCCTTCGGCGAGGGGCGCTCCCGCCTGCTCAGCCCGCTTCAGCTGGCTGTGTGGGCAGGACATCCCCCCTTCCCCACACACGGGGTTCTGCCGCCCGAGGAACGGGCTGCGTCGCCCTGCCCTCAGAGGATGGGGACTCTTTCCTGGGCGGGCCCTTTGCAGGGCTTCTCGGGCTCCCCGGCAGCCCCACAGGTGAGGAGGAGCGGCGTGGGGCTGCGATGTGCACTGGCCGCTCCAGGAAAGGAGGGATGGGATCCGCAGGGACCACAGGGCCTGTGTAACCCACCTGGAGCAGCTGAAGGATTGTAGGGAAGCGTGGGCTGGAACGGTCCTTTAGCCCAGGGGGATAGGTGAGTGTGGAGGGCCGGGAAAATTCCCTGTGGGGAGATGGGCGAGAAGGTGCAGATTCCCTCCATCCCACGGGGATCCGTTGCTTAGTGCCATGGTTATCCATCCCATACAGTTATTCCTGCCTCTGTTGCTTTCTGTGTGGACATGCTCAGTTCATGGAGGTGTAAAGCCATGTGTGCCCGGTAACTGTTGTGTTCATCGTGGTGTGTCTGTGTAACTGTGTGCAGCCCAAAAGGCAGGGCAGGAGTTGGTGCTGCAGCCTCTGGATGGTGCCTGTGTTCTCCCACACCTTGCCCACCTCAAACCAGGGGGTTTTGGTCCCGTGCACCCATGTGGAGTCACGTCTTTGCACATCTAATAAAGTTCTGTCAGCTTGCTGCCGATCCCAACACCCGTTTCAAGGTTGATTACTCTTTAAATGCCACTTCCCTCCCCACACACACCGTGGCCCACTTGTAGCTGCTGAAGTACAACTGCAAGAAAGTCTTGAGCTGGGGTTATGTGAAGAGCAATGTTCAGCGTTGCTGAATCCATCAGTATCTTATGGTGGGGTAAAATGCACCTCGAGCAATAATTGGGAACAACAACGCTTGTCTTTCAGCAGATCTTTTAAATGCTTCTTGTTTCCCTAATCCGTGGAACGAAGAAGACACACAGCTGGAAAAAAATAACTGTGTTCATTGTTTGAATGCTTTTAGTAACAGGGAAAGTTGTATCCACGTTGTTCCCAGGCACACAAGCTCTCAGGTGGTGTTCCGAGACCTAAAAGCATTTCTAGTCCATGCCTTCTTTGGAGCTGAGGTGGATCTTGAACACTGTGATGAATATTTGATGGGTGATGGCCATTAGTTAACAGCTGGGAGTTGCAGAGAGTAGCTGAGCAGCAGAACAGAGAAACACTAGCTGAGAATGAGGTTTATCCTTAAATTGTTGGGCACTTAGTTTGGGAGGGGTACAGGTCTGGCTTTTGAGGTGTGGGGGGCTCATCTGGTTCTAGTAGAGTGAAGCATCCAGGTCTTCTGAGGCTGAAATGGTTGCTGTTTGTGCTCCCTCTCTGCCCATTTTGGAGGTTCTGGTGACAGGCAGGTTTTCATTCACAGCAGTTGAGCAGAGCTCAGCCTGGGCATCCAGAGATTTGTTGTTAGGAAGTTCCTGGCTTGACTTTGGCCCTTCATGAGAGTGAATGAGGTTCCTCTGTGACAAAAATCAACCTGAGCAGGAGAATGTCTTATTTGTAAAGATGAGGTGAAGAGTTTCTTTATAGAGCCAGCCAGCTGTCCCTCTAACAAAAAAATGGTTGTTTTTTTCTTTTAGTTGCTGTTTTGGAGTACTTAATAGTTGATAAACCATCAGCTTTTTCTGATGACTTACATGTGACTGTTAGAGAGGTGTTTATCAGGAAAGAAGTTACTGATTTATCTGGTAACTTCTTTCATAATTTAAATTAAACCATTCATATTTAATATTTCCAGTCCTCTACATAATGCTTAAATGGATGATGAAGGATTCTATTTCCTAAACAGAAGTGAGTGAAGTGCAGTAGCCCAGGACTTTTTGAGTTGAATTCTACTTTGGTCTGTCAGGGGCTGCTGGGCAATGTGATTTTTTTTTTTTTTTAATTTTATTTTATTTGACTGAAATATTACAGCAGAAGAAGTCAGGAAAATGTAATTTACAAAGAGTAATAAAAAGATGGAAGCCCATCAAATCCTTGGCAGGATTAGTGGTTTTTGCCTTTATTTGAAACAAAAAAAAAATTGTATCGATTTTCCTCGTGATATTTTTCTCCTGTTTTCACAGGAGAATTATTAATCTCAAAGAATGACAGCAGCTGCTTCAGCAAGTGGATTCATTGTGCAAGAGGTCATTATTTACAGCTGCCAGCTTTATTGAACTCTTCCTTACGTTTCATCCCTATTTGTAAGTTTATCATTTATTGCAAAGTGATGAAAAGAGACACAGCTATGGAAACAGACTCTTCCAGCCAGGACCCACAAACTCTGTTCGGCTCCATTCTGCCCCTGACTGGCTTTGTGGTCTTGGAAAAGTCAATAAATGTTGCTCAGTTCTGGAAAATGAACTGGACAAGCTGATAGGAAAGAGGATCTCTGTTACTAGATGATATAGCCTGAGGAAAGCAATTCAAACTAGGGAAAAACCTGTTGAAGTCAGGAGGTTTTCAGGGGGGATCTTTGGAGAGCTTTAGGAAAGCTATTAAAAGTAGGGAAAACAAGTACTAAGGATGCTGGAAAATACAGGCTTATGGGAAATCCTTCACTTTCTAAACAGGGAAAATTTGTTTCTTGTTTTAAACGTTGTGGCTCTAACTGACCTTTGGTCTCTTGCAGCCTTTTAGAAGTGGAAAAACAACTTAGGGTTGATGTTTTGTGTGTCATCAACTGAATTTGGGGCCATCATGAATATCACCAAGGGTGGGCTGGTGCTGTTTTCAGCTAATTCCAATTCGTCGTGCATGGAACTGTCCAAGAGGATTGCTGAGTAAGTGCAGTCTTATTTTATTAATTCTGATTTCTCTGTTTAAGGAAAATTACATGGGAAAACTGCCATGGTTTGCAAGAGCCTGGAGTTGTGCTGTGTTGCACAGCATATTTCAACAGCTGAAAAGGAAGGAGAAGAATCTGTGTCGGGATTGTTCCGTGGCAGGCTGGGATTGGCTGCAGGATGTTATAGGAAACACGTGGGGAAAATTAATGTTTGGATAGTGTTAAATAATCATGGCAGAAGTTTTTTTCATTTGCCTGCTCCTTGTAGTGGGGTTTTCTTAGGCAACACAACTACATCCCTCCTGCTCACTGTATATTTTGGGTGGGAACATTCCTTTAGGTTAAATCCATGAATAGCTTCAGCAGAACTTTTATGGCTTGAGTAAATTTTCCCTGTGCTAATCAGGATGCATAACATTACTGGGAATGTTTCACATGATGGATTTCTTCCATTATAAGATTTATGTGCCCAAAGTTAGGTGTGGATAGGAGGAGAAAGTGGGTGCAAAGGCACTCAGATTACTTGTGGCAAGAAGTTTAACTTAATCTGCTTATGGAAACTGTAGGTGCTTTTTAAAGAGATGTCCATGTAATTATTGGTTTTATGGTTTGGGTTTTCTCTCCTTGGTTTTCTGCTGTGGAATACAGCATTTCCAGGAATTGTTGCAGTATGGGATTTGCATCTGTTTTGTCCTTCCTTTCCCCATATTGACTTCTCCTTGTTTTCTGCTCCTGCAGGCGCTTGGGAGTTGAGATGGGGAAGGTTCAGGTTTATCAAGAGCCAAACAGAGGTGAGCATTTAATCAGCAGAACTGGAACTGTACCCAACACTGATGTGCATGTGTTGGCTCCCCTTTTCTTAGACTCTGTTGAGTTTTGCTATTGCAAATATGACATGTTCTTCTTCTTGGCAGAAACAAGAGTGCAGATTCAGGAGTCTGTGAGAGGAAAGGATGTATTTATCATCCAAACAGTTTCAAAGTGAGTAACTGTGTAAAGACCCTGTGCTAGCATTTGACATGGGCTGTCCATAGCAGTGCTTCTGCTTTTAATTTTAGTCCTCTCTTATGTATGTGATACAGTGTAATAAGCTGAGATTAACTAGATAGAGTCTTTTCTTTGTTGTTATTTGTCTTGGTTTTTTTTTTTAATACATGCACAAAGCCAACTTTGGCATAAGCAGACTCCTCTTATTTTAATTTTCAGTGAATATATCAATGAAATATTCCCCTGGCTCCCTGCATTCTTTCCCTAAATGTATTCTTTTCCTCATGTCATTCTCTTTAAATTTTTCCCTTTTCAGCTGCCCATCTGTACCACCATCACAAAGCTGTAAATGTAGGAAGAAAATTTCCTGGGCAATGTGTCCCACGATTCAGGAAGCAGCATCTTTTAAGTGAACTTTACAAATGCTCAGACTCTTTTTTTTTAATGGCAACAGAAATAATAGATCTTAGTTGATGATCACTTCTCTTAGAGAATGGATGCTAATTGTTAAGTTGTGCTGAATACAGGATTTTTATGCCCAGGACACAGAACTGGCTGTTTCTCCTTGCAGGGACGTGAACACTACGATCATGGAGCTCCTGATCATGGTGTATGCGTGTAAAACCTCCTGTGCCAAAAGCATTATTGGAGTGATCCCTTACTTCCCATACAGCAAGCAGTGCAAGATGAGGAAAAGGGGCTCCATTGTCTCCAAGTTACTGGCCTCAATGATGTGCAAAGCTGGTAAGAGTGGGGGCTGTTCTGAAATTATCAGGGCAGGGGGGGCTCCTGCGGTCGCCTTCCAGGTTTGGAGAGGTCCGTGCACAGATTGGGACTCTGTTTAAAAATAACTGCCGAGCTTTTCGTGTGTTTAAAACCCACATAAAAAGGAGAATGTAATTAGAAAAGTTTCTGAACGATGAGTTCATAAAAACCCCAAACTTGAAGCAGCCATTTTACAGTGAGTCCTATTGAGTTGGCAAAATGAGTCTGCTGGGCTCAGCTGCCGTGGTATCCACCTCTTAATACCATTCTTTGTGTTTCTAACACTCTTAAACAGTTGTGCATTGTCATTTCTGACCTGTTTTTTACCTGTCGGATGAATGTGCTTTGTCCTTTACATTTGAGATGATGTGGGGGGAGAATGAGATCATTCATTTCTACAGCCTTCAGCACATTTTCTGCTCCTTTTTTTTTTGCTCCCATTGCTGGGAAAAAAAACAGGCATTCATACCAGGCACAGTGTGAGCTGGTTTGTTATTTTGAGAGAAGTGGGTTTTGATGTTTAGGAGTTGGGCCCCTTTTTGGAGTTCAGGACTGTAATGAGTGTGCCGGGATCTGTGACACAGGACAAATGAGTGCTTCCATTTTGTCCCGTGGAGAAGGATCTTACCTGCCTCAGTGTGGCACTGCTGAGTCAGTTATGTGGAGTGTTCTTTCAAAAAGGCACTGGAGAAGTCTCAAAACATGTTAATGTGCTAAAGAGGGACATAGTTAATTTGTTACGTGTGTAATGTTGTTCTCCTGCAGCTTGGAGATTTTCTGGACAAGCTTCAGTGAAACTTAGAACAATAAAGGTTGTCTTGTTCTCTCTTCCTTTTCTTGATGTGCTTCTCTCTATGTCTTGTTCTTTTATTTTTATTTTTTTTAAGGTCTAACTCATCTTATTACCATGGATCTACACCAGAAGGAAATTCAGGGCTTCTTCAACATTCCAGTTGATAACTTGAGAGCCTCCCCATTTTTACTACAGTACATCCAAGAAGAGGTGAGGAAGGCCTGCTGTTACAGTTGCTTTTTTAAATTACATTTTTTTGTCATGTCTCAAGGCATCTGAAACAAATTCCTCTGAAAAGATTTAACTCTTCAAACCGAATTTTAAGGGGAAAGGATCAGTTTGGGGCAGGGAATGGTGTTGGGGCAGTTGATTATTTTCTTCCCCACATGCTTAACTTTTACTTCCATGGAGAGCTGGTGTTTTCTTACCTGTGCAGCAATGCTGCTCTATCTTCTGAAATATTTCCCCTAATACTGAAAAAAACCAAACAAACAGGATTTCTGTGCTCTTGATGTCTTCTTCCTTTCCTGTTTCCAGTTTCCTTGACGTTTATCAGATGGAGTGCTTGTGTGGGTGTAATTAATGTCTCATGATAAAAAACCACTTTGGGAATTGTAAACTGTGAGAGAACCAATTGATCAGGCTCTGAAAGCAAGGCCAGGTGATTTCTTGGGTGGAAATCTCACCCAGTGTTTGTTCAGCATGTCTTGACTTGAGCAGCTTAACTTGGGGCGTTCTGAGCTTCCATTTCTCCATCTTATTTTTACAAGTGCTTTGAGAAGGGCAACCGGTAGATTCATCCATGCAAATTGTGCAAATGATAATTGCAGGTATGAGATACATGTTAAGCCTCTGACTAATGATAATTTGGAATAGAGCAAATGCTTTCTTCCTGGTGAGAGAAAAGGTTGAGCTCACTCTTACTTTTGGTTCCAAGCTATTTCTTTTTATAGAGATATGAATGCCCCAATTTAAAAACCAAAACGAAACACGCCCCGCCCCACCCCCCTAAGAAAACCCAAACCCACATGATTTTGTTATGACAGTGTTTGTTAAAATCTGTTTAGGGAATCAGTTACCATTTGAAGCTCTCTTTATCATTTCTTTTGGTAACAGAGTCAAAGAGGGTGGCAGAACAAAACCCCAGGCTCTGGCTTTGCCACAGTCATTCATCTTGTGTTCCAGGAGAGAAGTAGTGCACGTTGTAAGGACTTCCTAAATTAAAAAAAAAAAGAAAAAAAAAGTGGAAAACCAAGTAAGCAAACACAAGAGAGGTTGTGCCTTTGTATGTTGCTACAAGTGTGTGGTTTATAGTCAACAGCAGGATCGTGGTCCTGGTTTGGTCTTGAAGCACATTTTGATTCATGAGCTTTTAATGGCTTACAAAGAATTGTTGCAGCTTTGGGTCTGGCACTGCTGTGCAGTCTAACAAATGAACATTTACAGAGGGCTCTGAAGAATGTGTAGAGAAGTCTTAAAAGGTACTTTCAGTTCTCTATTTCTTCATTCCTCTTCTCGTCCATGAGGGGACTTGTTAAAACTAGAATTGACTGACTGGATCTGATCACTTGGGATCTACATTGGCAAGTGCCTTGACCAGCCAGGTCAGTTATAGTATCTTAAAACTGTGATCCAGCACTGCTCAGGAGGAATTTAGTGTTCATCCCAAATTCCTGGTGGCCACAACTTCCTGGATATCCTTCCTTGGGAATGCCAGAGCTTTTAAAGCAGTTGGAATTGTGATGGAGTGCACTGAGTAGCGTGAAACGGAGTCCAGCTTGGTAAGAGTGGAGGCCATTTAAAAAGCATTTAACTGAAAGCTGAGAGGACAGGAGGGCTTGCAGTTGTTCCCTGCTGGGAATTTATGCACAAGTGTGAAGAGAATTACTCAGTGTTGTGGGATGAAAACAGTCCAATCAGGGAAATTCACGTGATATGAAAATAATTTGTTGGGTTTCCTCCATATTGCTTAGAAAATGTTGGGTACTCGGTGTCTTCTCTTCCCTTTGCATACAAGTTAATCCCAGAGTGACGTTGCCCTTTGTTACAAGGAGTTGTTGATACTTTGCTGCCTTGTGGATGACATTTCTGGCTTTCTGACTTCATTTTTGAAGAGCTGAGAACAAATTCGGTAATTTGGCAGGGGAAAAATGAGGCAATGGTGTCTGAACAAGATCAAAGCCTTTATTATGTCAAGTGACAGGCCCTGCCTTGTCCGTACCTTCCCTCATGTTAATCTTTGTAGCCTCTTGTATAACGAAGTGTTTGTAGAGGACAGAACATGCTGAATTCCCAGTGTTGCAGGTGGAGTTGGTAACATTGTGGGTTATTAACTTGCTCCAGGACATCCTCAGGAAAGTTCTTGTTTTCAGCTGATTAGGTCCTTGCCCAGATTTTTTTCTTTCCTGTGCTGATTTCTGGGAGAGCTTTTGGAAGTGCTCAGCCAGTGCAGTGTGTGTGTTTGAGGATGAGATTGTGGAAGAACTTCCCTTGTCTGTGTTTGCAGAAAATTCATTTTTTTCTATGCTCTGAAACAGGTATTTGACATCTTGACAGCAAGGTGGTGAGCAGCATGACAGGGTATGAGACCCCCAAATTTGTGAAATTACATCTGTAACAGATCAATTTGCAGGTCTTTTAACACTGGGAGTCTGAGGATGGGCCTGCTCTGTAGGACTTGGCTTGGCTGAGGACTGTGGCAGTGGAGAGGAGGCCAGCCAGGTTCTCTTTCAGCTGCTCTCCATAGAGATGGATCATCCCAGGGAAGCACAGTGAAGGAAAACCCTGAGTTTGCAAGGAATGGGGTAAGATGAGATATTAGAGGGAGCACAGGATACTGTGGAAAGGAGGGCTGGAAGTGTGAATAGAGGAAGGCTTCAGAAGGTACAGACAAGGCAAGACGAGTTTGATGTGGAGTCACTGTTTGCAGGGAAAATAGAGATGAGGATAAGAAACTTTTGAGAGATGGGGACTAAAATGGTGGTTAAATGGAGAGCAGGAGTCTGGAGTGAAAAACCAGTGTGAGAGTGGGGCAGGGGCAGCAAACTGAGGAGCAGGTTGTGTTTGTGAAACGTGACTGAAGTCCCTGTCAAACCTCAGAAGGAAACCCAGACTTCCTGGCCTTGCCCCTCTGGTGCTGTTGACGTTTGCAGCAGCATCTCCTCGTGCTGCTCAGTGTGGGGGACAGTTTGCAGCACTGTGGGACTCCAGGAGAGTGCAGTGAACGTGGAATGTTTATCCCTTCTGATTGTCCATAGAAATAGTTGGTGTTATGTGATGGAGAGCTGTGACTTTTCTCGGTGTACTCTGTAAATAGGAAAAGGGTGAAATGCTGTTTTCAAGCGATGAAAGACAATTAAAGTTGAACAGGAAACTTTAATTTTGATGGTTTCCTGTTTCTTTCAACACTTGTCTGCCTAGCCCTGATGTTCTAAAGCAGTTACTTTTCTGCAATCTGTACTATAACATGGGGTTTATGAAAGGTACAGTTCCAATATCTGAATTGTCTAAATACCTGTTTTTACTGAGCTGTCAACTCTGATCGTTTACCATGGATTCCTGAGGTTGCTTTCTTAGGTGAAAATGTTCGATGCTTTAAAATTCTTCTGGCAAAATATAGTTCTCTGATTCTTACTGAGTTTAAATTTTGTCTAAAGATATGAAGTGGACATTGCTATCTGTTATTTACTACAGATACCAGACTACAGGAATGCTGTAATTGTGGCCAAATCTCCTGCGTCTGCCAAGAGGTGGGTAAGATCTGCTCTCTTGCCTTAGAGCAGGAAATCTCTGTCGGGATTTTGTTCTTAGGACCAAGTGAAGGACAGATATTCAATAATTAAAAGATGCAGCCTTCAAACCCCTCCCAGTTCTACCTTGTCAGCTGTGTAGTTTTTACATCATCGCTGTAATCACTGTAAGTCTAAGGAGAGTTAAAAAAACAAACAAGAGGATGAGGTAAATCAGTGCAGTGCTTATGATAAAGAAGGTTTTTAATTGTGTTATATATGTGTGCATTTACATTATAAAATTCCTGCTGTAAATGAAGAAAAATGGCTGGAAATGTAATGCCATTAATCCAAGGGAATTGCTTAATGTGAGCATAACTATAAGAACATGGTTGATGAGATCCTAAATACAGGTGGTGAAACAGGATTTGATACTCGAGAAGATTTTGATTGTGAAGTCCTTGTGGTTGAATGACTGTTCTTAATCCATGAAGCTTTTTAGTTGACTGTTCCCAAACTCCTTGGAATTACCCTGCTGTCAGCAGGTGCTGTGAGAGCTGGACAATGGTTTAAGAGATGCTGTATTTGCTGTGGTGACAAACCAAGAGTTTGTTGAAGAGTTATTTAGACTTTCATGCCAAGGAATTTGTGATACTTTGTGTTTTTGTCATTTTATGTAGCAATTCAACTTGTGTCATCTTTGTTCTCCAGCAGTACTTTTTGTGATTTCTTTTGTTTTGGCCAGTCATTTTCCATTTGTTCCTCTCCCATTTCTTTTCCACGGTGTCAGTGTTGCCACTTGGGTGTAGACAGGCTTTTGTTGAAGCATTTTAACACTCACTCAGTAATTGTTGATGCCAGCAAATAGTCTGTTAAAACTGACCAGACAGCTGAGTTGCCCACACGGGGATTTTGGGAGGAGAGGTTCCCAGAGCTGTATTGTTAAACGTCTTCATGTGAACCTACAGCCTTCAAGGGCAGTATTGGAAGAGATGCATTGTATTTGGGAAAGGGTGATTGGACCTTTCAGCCTAATCCAGGCTGAAAACAATCCAGGAAAATACTTGTGATGAATGCCTGCTTGTGAAAAAGAACCTGTGCTTGGTGGAGTTCAGAATGTTTCTGCGGTTTCTGAGCTCACTGGAAAATTAATAAATCATTTTGCTGGTACTTTGAACTTTGTTCAGTTTAATATTGCATTTTAACGTAATTATTATGGTTTTATTGATAGGATTATGCCTGCTAAGTCATAACTCTTAATGTTTGGAATAATAACTACCTCTAATTAACTTCTTGCAAGAATATTGTAACTGTATGATAACCACAGGGTGGAAGATCCTTCATTTTTAATTAACTGAGTATCACGATGGGCAAATTATTCTCTGGACTCTGGATTGTTTGGATAGTGAAACAAGGCTTAAGGATAGAGGAGGTGATTCAGGCACAGGTCTGAGGTGCTGATGGTAGAGCAGAGTGATTCACCTTAGATGTGCTGGATTCACTTGGACCAGAGGAGGTGAGATGGGGTGGCTTGGGCAGGATCCCAAACTTTGGGTGTGCAAGGTAAGGTGGGATAGATGAGCTAATTCACACTTGCTGCTATCCAGTATCTGGGATACAAGCACTATCTTGTGAAATTCCTGTTTTCCTGGCTCTCTGCTTTCCCCACTCCCCCAGCTAACCTCACACTTCTTTCCAGAAATTCCTAATTTTAGTCAAAGAAATGCTGTGCTGTGAAGGAACTTTATGTCAGCTAATAATAAAATCCAGGCTGTTGAACAAGTGAAGAGTGGTTTGCCAGGCAGAATGATCGTCTGGATCCCTCTTTTCCACAGGGTATCTCAGGCTGTGTCAGCAGGTCAGGGATATTGTCTTTATTTAGTGCTAAAAATAAATAGGTGAACACTTTTTTTCATGTGAATATATATTTTTTCCTATTAAATGTAGACAATCCAGACATCAAGTGTTCGTGGTTACTGTTAGATGAGACCTCCTGAAGCGCTGGGATCCCAAGGATGCTGAAGGCTGGGGAATGGTTTTTGGCTGTTGGGCAAAGCAGAAGGGAGTAATCAGAATTATGGGACTTGCAACATTTTATCCTGTTGCTTCAAGGCCCATATGGGCACTTTCAGGGTTCTGCCTCCCAAACCTGGTGCAATCAAGATATTAAGGGGCAAGTTGTTCCTTCCGTGTGTTCTCCTAAAATTTTAGGATCGTTCCATTTTCCTCTGAAACGGTAGAAATAAAATGGAAATGGGTTAGGACTGTGTGTAGGTGAGTTATTTTGAATTTAACGTGGTCCTGGTGTTTTTTTAACCCTTTCCCTGCAGGGCACAGTCGTTCGCTGAGCGCCTGCGGTTGGGAATCGCTGTGATCCACGGGGAAGCTCAGGATGCCGAGTCTGACATGGTGGATGGTCGGCACTCGCCACCCACAGCCAAATATGTAGCTGCTATTCACCCCAGCCTGGAGATCCCCAGTAAGTAAGTGTGTGTGGGAAGGTGTTACCTGTCCTTTTTTTTGGGGGGATGGGGCTGGCAGTGATGGACCATCAAAAAGGAGGTGGTGGTGGTGTCTGCCAGCCACTCTGTTTCTGTGCTAAAACTGAGAATTCATTGAGTTGGTTAACAGTTGGAGTGTAAATGAAAGTAGTTAATATTTTAACTAAGCTGAAAAAGATCATTTATGTATTAAAATCCTGCTGGTTTTCCCAGTAATGCTGTTGAAATAGTTGTTGATCCATGTCTCTCTCTTAAGTGGTGACCCAGCAGACATTTCTGTTATTAAAGTAAATTATATTAACTTTCTCTTTTCTTTCTCCTTTCTACCCCTCTAAACCCATTTGCCCTTAATCAGTGCTGATTCCCAAGGAAAAGCCACCCATCACAGTTGTTGGAGATGTGGGAGGAAGAATAGCTATCATCGTGGTAAGATGTCCTCACTCCTCATCAATCACATTCAACATGTTAAAGTTGAAGAAATCAAGTAAATATTCTGTATCAGCCTCTAAACTTTGGTTGCTGGTGGGCTTGTGATTCCATGGGGCAGGATTGAGCACACTGTGAAGTGATCCACGCTGAAAAGCAGCGTTTGGATCTTGTTTCCATGAGCAGGGCAGGTGAAACTGTTCCGTGCTTACCTGAGGGTGAGGGGGTTCAGGAGCACGTCAGAGAAGGGGAGAGTCACTGTTTCTGTCCACGAGTTTTAGTGCAGCTGAGGTGATGGACATGGACCTGTTGGAGCAAGTCTAGAGGAGGCCACCAGGTTGATTAGAGGGATGGAGCTCCTCTGCTGTGAGGAAAGGCTGAGAGAAGTGGGATTGTTCAGCCTGGAGAGGAGAAGGCTCGGGGTGACCTCACTGCCTGAAGGGGCTGGCAAGAAAGATGGAGAGGAACTATTTACAAGGGCCTGGAGTGACAGGACAAGGGGGAATGGCTTCAATCTGACAGAGAGTAGGGTTAGATCAGATATTAGGGAAACATTCTTCCCTGTGAGGGTGGGGAGGCCCTGGCACAGGTTGCCCAGAGAAGCTGTGGCTGCCCCATCCCTGGAAGCATCCAAGGCCAGGTTGGAAGGGGCTTGGAGCAACCTGGATCTAGTGGAAGGTGTCCCTGCCCATGGCAGGGGGTGGAACTGGGTGATCTTTAAGATCCCTTCCAACCCAGACTATTCTGTAATTCTATAATTATATGATTCAGTCATGGAGTGTTATCTCTGGGCTTGTCATAAAACAGGGCAATCTTCTGATAGTCTGGGTTCTGTTGTACTTGCTGAAGCTGCCCTGTCAGTCTGTGTGACCTGTGTGAGGCTGTGGTGACTCCTCAGTGGTGTTTTGGCAGGATGACATCATCGATGACGTCGACAGCTTCCTGGCTGCGGCCGAGACCCTCAAGGAGAGAGGGGCTTACAAGATCTTCGTCATGGCCACCCACGGGCTCCTGTCTTCAGACGCTCCCCGGCTGATCGAGGAGTCTGCCATCGACGAGGTAAGTGTGGATTCTGAATCCTCATCAAATGATTGGGGTTTGGTTTTTTTTTTAAGGAAACATCTATGTGTCTTTAAGATATAGCAGGAGAGGGAAATGTGGGAAGTGGTGAGATGCTGGACTGCCGGTGTCAGTGGAGCTTTCTCCTCAGCGTGGGGGATATTTTTGTCCCTTCCTCTGGCCCTGCATGGCAGAATGAATGAAAGGAAGGAAGGACAGTGCCATTAGTATCCATGGCAACCTGTGGCTTTTCCTAGGATTTTGACCCTGAGATTAATGTAAAATCTTATCAGCAATGGTGGCTTGATTGGATCTGTGAATCTCCCTTTCACACTTCCAGTAGGGAGGGTGAAAAACATAACGGAGCTACTTCCTCCTGATCATTTTTTCTTCTTGTAGGTGGTTGTTACAAACACAATTCCACATGAAATACAGAAACTCCAGTGCCCTAAAATCAAGACTGTGGATATCAGCATGATCCTGTCGGAAGCCATTCGCAGGATCCACAACGGGGAGTCCATGTCGTACCTTTTCAGGAATATAGGACTGGATGATTAATGCTTCTTACTCTAAAGAAACACCCCGGGCCAAACTGGAAGTGAACAGATAATGAGCTGTGAAGCATCATGCTTACCTTCATCTTTCCATTGAGCCACTTCTTGTTTTCTCTTGGTTTAAGTATCAAGGTAGAACAGTTTTTAAGAGCTTTTTTTTCTTTGCAGGGTTTTTGGTTTTTTTTTTTCTGAGGGGGGTGGGAGGGAGGGAATAAACATTTTACAGAAAACTGTTCTAGTTGCTTTTAGGTTAGTTGCACTATACACGATGGAAAAATCCCACAAAACACTTGAGGCAAGAAATTGGCTTCTAAATTAAGCATTCCTTTTCCAAAGCTGCTTGCTACAAGTGCTTTAAATGATAACAAAACAAAGTGACTGTATAATATTTGCATTTTAAAAGCCAAAAAGGTTGTACTGTTGTATGCAGTTCAGTGATTTTGTAGGAGTGCTTTTATAGAAAAGCATATGGAATATGCACCTGTATTTATTTTCTGCGACAAAGAATAAAGACTTGTTTTGTGTGAGCTTTCTAAAAATTTTCCTGTGCTCTCCCTTGTCTTCCAAACTCTGTCCACTTAAATACTGGCAGGTGTTACAGCTGGATATCCGGAGCAACAGGGACTTGGAACTGGCACAGGTTGCCCAGAGAAGCTGTGGCTGCCCCTGGATCCCTGGAAGTGTCCAAGGCCAGGTTGGAGCAACCTG
>JAWWLV010000035.1:14338602-14351530 GCA_035041135.1 Platyrinchus mystaceus
GGTTGGATGGGGCTTGGAGCAACCTGGGCTAGTGGAAGGTGTCCCTGCCCATGGCAGGGGGTGGAACTGGATGAGCTCTAAGGTCCTTCCAACCCAAACCATTCTGTGATTCTGTGACTTGGGAATAGTGTCAGGGGTGGAAATTCAAGCTGGTAAAATCCAAATCGGCTCATCACAGGTAAACTCGGTTTTTCTGAGGTTTTTTGCTTGGCCTGAATTCATGGATGAGTTAAAAAAATACTCTGTAGTGCAGAGCTGAACTTGCTCAGGTTTGTTTTCCCAACCATCCCTGGGCAGGTGTGGGTGGAATGGCTGGACAGCTTCCAGAAGGCTTCCAGTCCCAGAGACTTGAAGTTCCTCACCTGTTGCAGAGAGAACATCAGTGGAATTGATGAGCATTTAGAGGTGGTTTGGTTTAATCTCCCCATCGTGTCCTACAAATGACTATAAAACTTTTGGCGTGTTCAGAAGTGAAAATTAACCTTTGTTGACACCAATTCTCTGCTCGAGACAAACTTCCAAGGGCTTTGGAGGGTTCATTGACTTCTGAGGATAAAAGCAGGTGTTTTCCTTAATGTTAA
Source organism: Platyrinchus mystaceus (assembly GCA_035041135.1). Lineage (NCBI taxonomy): Eukaryota > Metazoa > Chordata > Aves > Passeriformes > Tyrannidae > Platyrinchus > Platyrinchus mystaceus. Next base: position 14,339,184 of record JAWWLV010000035.1, read on the forward strand.
TGGATACACCAGGCTGATGTATTCACACTTGTCAGTACTTTGGATGTGTTAATGCGGGTCACATTCCAGCGGGGCAGCGAGGGGGAAGGTCGGGTGTGTGGAGCTGCTCCCGGTGCCGCGGCGGCTCCTTCAAAGGGAGGAGGAACGCTGACCTGACTCGGTGACGGGCATATTAGTTGCACTGTGTTTATTTTATTAGTGAGACCTTGTGGAAGCGTGCTGCCACTTGGGAGTGAGCCAGGCAAGCCTCCAGCGCAGCAAACTGATGGCTAAATACTCAAAAACGTGGAATTCAAAGGTGGTTTCCTGTGTCTGTTCCGTGCTGGCCTTTAAGGAATAATGTCTTCCTTTCTTGACAGCTCCCTGAAAGGAGAGTGCAGCCAGTTGGTGGCCTTTCCTCCCAGGTAACAAGTGACAGGACAAGAGGAAACGGCCTCAGGTTGCACCAGGGGAGGTTTAGGTTGGATACTGGAAAAAATTTCTTCATGGAAAGGGTTGTCAAGCGTTGGAACAGGCTGCCCAGGGCAGCGATGGAGGGATTTAAAAGCTGTGTGGATGTGGCACTTGGGGACATGGTTTTAGTGGTGACATGGGAGTGCTGGGTTAATGATTGAACTGGATGATCTTGGAGGGCTTTCCCAACCTAAATGATTCCAGATTTATGATCCCCTCTATGAGGGTCCCTCCTGGTCAGCCCTTGCTGCTGTTCACCCAACTCCTGTGTTCAGTCACTCCTTTAACACAGGAGACCCCCAGCCTTGCCTTGTTTCATGCAAAGCAATTATGGCACTGATGAGGACTCAAGAATTTGGGGACAAACTGCATCCATGGGGCTGCATTGCTGGTCCTTTGGCTTTTCACTGGAATGGTGAGGAAGGAGTGAAGCCTGTACAGCATCACTGGGAGGTGGTGGAGGTGTTCCAGCTCCCTGGGGAGCAGAGGGGTGGGAGGCAGCGGAGGCCTCACTGCCCACCCAGGCGCCTTTGGAAGGGCAATTCCTGCTGCCAGGTTGTTTAATGATAAATGCCCTTGGGCTGCCAACGAGTTACTGATTGAATGACTGTCCATGTGAGGCTGAGGATGAAGAAGGAGGCAGAGGGATGATGGAGAGCAGTTCCACTGCTGGAGCCGTTCCCCCCTCGCAGCAGTTCAGCATTGCTGACCTTGTCGTGGTAGTGGCTTATTTTTCCTTAAATGTTGGCGTGGGAATTTGGGTAAGAGCCTTTTCTCTTTCTGCTTTCTTGTTTGAATGGTGGGTTTTTTTCAGGGCTGCCTTTTCAGTGAAAGCCTCCATTATTTTCTTGTAGTTTTCACTTGTGTATTTTGTGTGTTGTGCTGGGGAGAGCCAGGCTGGGAGAGCTGGGGGTGTTCACCTGGAGAAGAGAAGGCTCCAGGGAGACCTGAGAGCCCCTTCCAAGGCCTAAAGGGGCTCCAAGAGAGCTGGAGAGGGACTTTGGATGAGGGGGAACAGCTTCAAACTGGCAGAGGGCAGGGTTAGATGGGATATTGGGAAGAAATCATTCCCTGTGAGGGGGTGAGGCCCTGGCACAGGTTGCCCAGAGAAGCTGTGGCTGTCCCATCCCTTGAAGTGTCCAAGGCCAGGTTGGACGGGGCTTGGAGCAACCTGGTCTAGGAAGGGGATGGAATAAGATGACCTTTAAGGTCCCTTACAACCCAAACCATTCTGGGATTCTATGGTTTGCTCTGTTTTGTGCAAACCCTCTGCCCCTTTCACCCCCTATAGCCTGGGAACAAGGTGGAATCAGCCATGGCACAAAGCTCTCCCCTGGCCTGTGTGCTGGGTGTGAGCAGCTCTGCCCCTTGCCTATTACAGGGTGTCGAGCCAGATGCCCTGATAACAGAAACAACCCTCAGCCACAGCAGTTTCACACAAAGACTCTCCAAACCCATTTATTCTGCCTTGCAGAAAAATCCTGGCCAAAGCTTGGCCCTATTAGCCAACCTGTCTGCTCGGGATGGCACGAGGACAGGCACATCCTCTGTGCTTCCCCCTCTCAGGGAGCTTCCCTTGCCAGTCATGGCTCCGAGTTCCTGGGGTGCAGCCACCCTTTCGTGTAATTAAGCTCGAGTTGCAGAGCTCCCATTAATTATCGAGTCTCCTGTCTTTTGGCTTCTTGTCTGGGAGACTTGGGTCTTGGTGTCTTGTCTGGGTTTTTAGGGAAAGGGTGCTGATCTTTCCTCCTCCCAGTCTTCCTGCAGGGTGAACAGGAACACGGTCAGTGGCTATTTCCTTGCTGGCAGAGACATGGCCTGGTGGCCAGTAAGTAGAGACCTCTCTGTCCCTCTTGTGGCACCCGGGCACAGGGACATCCTGTGCACCACTGTCCCTCCCACCAAATCCCCTCCCTGCTTTCTCCACTGCCCACCTCCTCCTGCCAGGATTTGTGTCCTTGGAGCTGCATTTCCCTTCTCCTTGCACAAAGGGTGCTGGAGCCGCTCGAAGCTTGGGGGAGGGATCCTCGGAGTCCGACATCCATCTGCGTGCTCCTGGTGGCTCCAGCAAATCAGGGGTGTCCCAAGTTTGGTTTTTCCTTCTTATTTTGGTACAATCTTGACAAACTGGCTGTAGGTCCTTCCCATGTCTGGTCCTGGCTCCTTGCACAGGGTCACCTCCGGGCAGGGTGAGCGGCAAACGCAGCAACACGTGGCTGCTCCTCATCCTCCTGAAGTCCATCCCAAACCCACCAGGGATGTCCAGATGAGCTGGATCACGGGTGTGCTGGTTCCTAGGACTCACAGCTACCTGAGTTTTACCTATTAAGGGATTTTCTTGCAAAAAAAAAAAAAAAATTCTCACATGGGGGCCCTTTGGCCAGGCTTTGTTTCAGGAAGTGGGAGCGAGGTCTGTGCCCTGTTGCTCCCGTTCAGGCATTACTTTTTCCTGCCTCCTTTTCCTGAGTTATCCCCTCGGGGCTGCGCTGGTGGGGAAGCACCAAAGCTGGTCCGTGCAGAGCCGTGGGGATCCAGCGTTTGGGCATCTGCAGCCCCTGCTCTGCTCCCACAGATCGGGGCCTCGCTCTTCGCCAGCAGCGAGGGCTCCGGGCTCTTCATCGGCCTGGCCGGGAGCGGCGCTGCCGGGGGAATCGCTGTCGCCGGCTTCGAGTGGAATGTAAGAAATGCGCGGTGTCATTAGGGAAATGAGTTTGTCGCAGCAGCAGATGGCCCATTTCACTGTCTCGAAAGGTTTAGGAGGAGCCCCGTGCAGGGGGTAATTAACACAGCCCTGCTAACTCAGCTTCTCCAGATCGCGTGTACGGCGAGTTTGGAGTCAGCTCAGCTCCACGTGCTCAGGGAAAAGGACATTTTGGATCCAATTTCCTAATTCAACCCCGGCAGACCCTGACAGGGAGATGACTGAATAGGTCACCCATTCCCTGCTTCCCCACATGTTGTATCCAAAGTCCTTGGGTTCTGCAGAAAAAAAAAAAGGCATTTGGCTTGTGTGGTGCTCAAGGGGTTGGTGGGAAATGTCTGGTCAGGGAGTGTAAATGTGCCCTCAAGGGTGAGCCAGGGACAGGGCAGGAGCAGGGACAGGGTCTAGGACTGCAGTCAGTGTTGAGCTGCAGCAGGATCCATGTTTTTCTCTGGCTGTGCCGTGTTCCTCCTTCCCAACAGGCGACTTATGCTCTTCTGGCACTCGCCTGGGTGTTTGTGCCAGTCTACATCTCATCTGGGGTATGTACAGCTGTCCTGAGCCTGCTGTGGGGATCCCTGCTCCCAGGACTGTCACCACTGTCCTGTGGGACTCCTGAGCCCTGTCTGGGCATACTGCTGTCCCCTTGCCCCATCCCTGGAGGGTGGGCCCTGGACAGGGCAGTGATCTCTTTCTCCCCCCCTGCAGATTGTCACAATGCCCGAGTATCTCCAGCGGAGGTTTGGAGGGGAGAGGATCCGGATGTACCTCTCCAGCCTGTCACTCCTGCTCTCCATCTTCACCAAAATCTCAGTGAGTAGCTCCCCCTGAACTTTGTCACCAATCCACAACTGATTTCCAGCTATCAGAAGGTTAATTTTGGGCTCAAACCTTGTGCAGCCAAATCAGGGGAGAGCGGCTGCTGCAGGAATGCCCCAGGAGGCAGCGGGACAAAGAGTGGGAATTTGTGGGCAGCTGCTCTCTGTGACACCCCATGAGTCCTTAGGTAGATCCAGCAGTGATATCCATGTCCACGTGGCCCAGGCAGGGCATGTCAGGCTTCCCAAACGTGCCTTGTAGCAGAGGTTGTGGGTGAAATGTGCTCCGAGGTCTGGGTTTGTCTCCATGCTCTTTCCAGCATCCCCAAGGGACCCGGCAGAGCCAGGCACTGAATTGGGAATGCATTCATTGCTTTAGGGAGCGTGGGTGGGTTTTCTGAGGAAAGGAAGCCTTGCTGCAGCTGTAAGATATTCAAGCCTGTGCAGATAGTGCCTGATTTCCAGGCACTTTTCCATAGGGATGTTTTCCCCTCATTTTGACCTTGTTCACAACTCCCCGTGTGCAGCCTCCGCTCACGCTGGTAACCATGGGAAGAGTTTATCCGAGGTAAAACAGCCAAAGAGCCTGTGATACCAGGTCTAGGGCAAGCAGGAGAGAGCCAGGCACAGACAGCCCTGGGGGGCTGGAGACAGCGAGGCAGAGATCAAGAGCAAATAACTCAGAAAACCTGGAGAGAAAACCTGCCGGAGGGAGCAACCCGGCTCTGATGGAGCAGGTGGATCCGACCTGGGCTCTGCTGGGGCTGAAAGAAAAGTGCCTTTGCAGGTGTCTGGCTGCAAGAGAAGTGCTTTTGCATGAGGCTGGCTGTGAGCAGAGGCTGGCTGAGGCAGGAGGGGCACTGCTGGTGTGTGTCTCCCCACGTCGAGGCGCTCAGCTCCTGCCTCTGCACTTGGCAGCTCCATCAGCCTGGCTTGGATGCACGGTGTCTTTGCAGCCCCAGGCCCTGGGCTGAGCTGTGGGGGGATCCTCTGGGTCTCCCCCCGAGGGATGTGGGGGCTGGAGCAGCCCACAAACAGGGCTCTCTGTGCACACCCATCAGCACGTAATGTGAAGGGAGGGGCTGCATCTCCCTTTGACCAAGCCCAGCGCTGCTGAGGGGATGCCCCCGGCTCCAGGAGCCCCCTGTCTCCTTCCCAAGCTGCTCTCTGACATTGGGCAAGGAATTATGCTTTGGGTTTAACAGGCAGGTTTCGGGGGGGGGGGGGGGGGCCAGCCCTGTCCCCATCCCTGCTGGCTCAGGGCTTCCAGAGTGGCAGAGGTGATGTTGGTGGCTCCATCGGTGCAGCTGCCACCTGTATTTCCCACCACAAACCCATGCCCTGTCCTGCTGGAGTGCATTCTTCCCATAAAAGTAATATTCTTTATATTCTAATCATATATACTGTTGAAAAATCCTACAGCATTATTCCTGAAATCATCTTGGTAGCTCCTGGAGCACCAGTTCAGTTTGCAAGTCTGGGCAGTGATGTTCTGATTATTCCCTGAGGTCCAGCAAACTGTTGTCCCTGGTTCCCCTCCTGTGTCACATCTCTCCCCTGCTCCCATCAAAGACCCAGGAGGAGCTTGGGTGAGATGTTGGAGCACGTTTGTCTGTGGTGCTGGACCCTGGTTTTGTGATCTGCAGGGAATCTGTGGCATTCACACAGATCCCTGCTGGTGTTTAAAAGGAAAAGTTGGAAGCTGGGGTAGGATTTCTGCCAGGGTAATTTGTTCTTGCTGGTCTGAAGGAGAGACCACTGGTAGTTTGAGGTTGCCTTTGAGTCTCTTTCCAGACTATCACCCATGTCCCCTCTTCTCGTAGCAGATGGTGCCCTGCCATGCCAGGGGGCTGTGCTTGGTCCCTTTGGTTTCCAGTCTTCTCCGTGGCTTTGCTTGGAAGACAGTTGTGCTGTCAACCCTTGCCTAACACCAGATGACCCTGTAGGTGACCCCTGGGCAGTGCCTGCTCCAGTGGGAACCTCTGCTGTTCTCTGGGCCCTTCTCAGCCCAGTGGACACTCCCAAACTCCTCTTCCCAAGCCTTTCCTCAGCCAGTGCTGTAGTTTCTTTGGTCTGCTGAGCTTTCTGTGATCTCTGAGTCAGGCAGGATGCAACAGAAGAGGAATCAGCCTAATAAGGGGATTATCTTGGCATCTGGCTCCATTCACAGCAGAGCCCACAGACAATGGCTGTTTCCAGCAGCGGGTTGGGATGAATGTCTGCAGACACAGGGGCGTTGCCAAACTGGCCCAGTGTCCCCATGGCCGTGCCCCCAGTGGTGAGTGTGGGAGGGGAGTACGAAGCTTCCAGCAATTAGGCAGGGCTGTCTCCTGGGGAGTTTCCTTTTGTCCTTGCTGGGGGCTGCCTCAAAGCCCGGGATTAGCTGGGCTTTTCCTGCCCTCTCTCCCTGCAGATGCTGCATTTATGGATGGATCTCCGCTCCACAGCGTCAGTGCCGTTCCCTTGGCTCTTCTTTCGGGGCAAGGGGGGTGACAATCCCTCCTCTACTGGAATCCCCCCCTTTGTTGGACCCCATCTTTTCAGGTTTCATGGCAGGGTGCAGCAGGGCAGCCCAAAATCCCGCTGAGAGATGTCACCCCCCCCCAGGGGGAACACAGGAAGAGCCCCAGCCCTGGCAAAGAGGCCCTGGAGACTCCTCTGTACCTTGGGTAACTCGTTCCACTGAGGCTTTGGCTTCACCAGTTGTTAATCCCAAGCTATCTCCAAAGCCAGTTTTCATTGGGAAGGCATTAACAGCATTGGGTAAGAACGAGTTTCCAAGTGAGGTCACCGGTGGAGGCAGGGACCTCTCTGGATTATGAAGCCTGACTTCAAAGGCTTCTCCCCTCCTTTTAAGGTTGAAAGGACTTATTTTATGAATAGGTCATGCCTGGTTTTAATTAGCTTGTTTTTGTATTTGGGATGTCTTATTAACAACTCGGTCACATGTGCTTTTATTTTTTCCCACCCTTGCAGAATTACCAGGAAGGGAGGTGGAGGTACCTGTGCTTCCTCATAGCAAAGCCTTCGACTCATTTGCAGACGACTGCAAAAATGATTAAGCATTGGGAAAGCCAGGAGAAGCAATGATGAAATATCTTGTCCAGGGATGAATCTTCCAGCTGGGCTGTGGGGAAGGGTTGGCTGGAGAAGCAGGAAGTCACAGGGGAGAAAAACTTCCTGGCTGGCGCTGATGTGACAAGGGATCCCTCCAAGGGACGTGAGGAGCTCTGGGAGACATCAAGGATGCTTGGCTGGCCCTGTGCTAGGAAGGCTTAAAATATTTTGGGTTCCCACTTCAGGCTGTGCTGTGAGGAGGGGGCTGAGGACCCGTGGCTGAGGCTTTTCTGCCTTGCTGCTGAAGCTTGCACTGTGTGAATGGTTTAGGTGTCCTTTTGTAGGGTTCTTGGTGGTATCAAGCTGTGATTGGATTGCATTTGTGGAGGAAAGGCATCAAGGAGACACTGGTAGAGGTTATGACATGGTTGCCCATTAGTTGACCATCTCTTCAAGAGGTCATTCCAGGGCTGAATTCCCTCTTGGTGCTGACAAGGACTCTCCCAGACTCATGGCCAATCCCAGGTGCAGCTGAGGACACGTAGTACCTCCCTTGGGAATGCCAGGAATGACTGTGGTGTAAAGCCTGGTTCAGATGTCATGGAAGAGTCCCTGAATTAGGATCCCCAAGAACGCGGTGTAAGTGCTCTTGTGGTTGGTTTGACTCGATTTATTCAAGGTTCTGCCTAATGCTGTGGGCTCAGCTCCTGGGGAATGGTTTTTGTGCTGTGCTGAAGCTGGACATGGGCTCACCTACTGGATTTTGGGCTGATGGAGCCAGCACACACCTTGGCTTTTCCACTGCATGATCCAGCACGGCCCCTCTCCATCACTGGAGGAGGGTCCTCAGCTCCTGTGTGGGAGCGTCCCGGAGCAGTGCTGGGAGGAGGGAGGGCAGAGTTGGGGCAAGGAGGTGTGATATGGGAAATTACACCAATCCTACACCTTACTAATCCCAAGAGACTACTCCTGCATGATTGGACAAGACAGCCCTGCTGCTGGGGGATGGTTTTTGGGAGGTGTGTGAAGAGAGATGTCAAATCAGAGCTGATGTCTTGGCTGTGGGAACCCGTCGCGGCTCCGGGCGAGGGTGTGGAGTCGGCTTGTCTTGCCTCTTCCTGCCCCTTCTGGCCTCATTCCCTTCCCCAAACAAGGTTTTTGTGAAGATGCCCCAGCTGAGCGTGGTGATGGCTGAGCTCAGCTCTGGGTGGAGACGTGGTGGTGGCACTGCCACTGCCACTGTGCCCGGTCCTGTCCTGCCGCGGCGTCGCTGCTTTTGTTGGAGGAGGTGCCCCAGCCCCGAGTCTCTGCTTTACATCTCATTTCCCCCAAACCACAGCAGCCCCCACGTGTGTACAGTGATGGCTGGAGCTGCCTGCTCTGCTCCTTTGGGGCTGTGACACCCATCTGCAGCGGTGACATGGCCACCCACCCGGGACCCTCGGCTTCAGGAATGATTCCCTCCTGGAATGATGTCAGAGAAAGTTCCATGGAGACCTCATTGGGGCCTTCCAGCACTTAAAGGGGCTTATAAAAAAGAGGCAGAGTGACTTTTTATGTGGGCAGACAGTGATAGGGGGAATGGTTTTAAATTAAAAGAGGAGCGGTTGGATATTAGGGAGAAATCCTTCCCTGTGAGGGTCGGGAGGCCTTGGCACAGTTTTCCCAGAGAAACTGTGGCTGCCCCATCCCTGGAAGTGTCCAAGGCCAGGTTGGACGGGGCTTGGAGCAACCTGGGCTAGTGGAAGGTGTCCCTGCCCATGGCAGGGGGCTGGAGTGAGATGAGCTTTAACGTCCCTTTCACCCCACACCATTCCAGGGCTCTGTGTCCTCCCTGAACCCACAGAGTTGGCTGTTTCCCTGCTGTGCTGCTCTTGCCATAGCCCTTGGGTGGTGGATGGCACCTGTTCCAGAACTCCTGTTCCTTCTTCCACTCACAGACAGACCTGTACTCGGGGGCCCTCTTCGTGCAAGTCTGCCTGGGCTGGGACCTTTACCTACCTCTCCACGGTGCTCATGCTGCTGGTCACAGGGCTCCACACCATTGCAGGTAGGTTGCTCATCATCCACTGGCCTCAATTGTTCTGCTTCTTTTATTGAGCCACACCACTTACCCTCCTGCTTTTATTTTGTTATTGTTATTTTTGGAAGGTGTCCTGGGGTTTATACCAGTGGGGTTCATATCCCTGCCCCAGCCAGCCAGTTATCTGAGCAGCCTTCTGGAGAGTCAGCTCAGGTGATGACTCAGCCCATGACCTCTCCTTTGTCTTTACATCTTTTTCATTTGTAATAACTCCTCCCCCACCACGTACTTAAGCACTTTCTTGTGTGTGCACCTATTTGTAACAGCAATAATCAGGGCTTCTCCCATTACAGGACTGTAATTATGGAATCTACAACCCGAGAGCCCTTTACCAAACTCCTTTCCCTCCCTCTTGCCCTGCCCTCAGTGCAACCTGCTGCCCTCTCTCCACAAAGCTTTCAGGAATATTTCTTGCCTGTGCTGCCCCGTTGTGGGACCAGCTGTTTTTGTGCAGGGTCAACAAATAGGTTTCTTCTGTGATCCAGAGGTGATGAAGGTTTGGAGCTGGAGTTGGAAATCGTGGGTTCCTGGCTCCCAGCCCCGCTCAGAGCGTGGGACTGTGTATCCCTGCCAGCCCTTGGGGTTATTATGTTTGCTGGGACATTCCCTCCCTCGGTAGTGCCGGTGGAGACACCCGGCAGTAAATTTTCCCTCCTTATCTCACTCCGGCCATCAAAAGGGGAAACGGTTTCAGTGTATCCACAACAGGGTGGATTTTGCAAGACTTGGGTTTTAAGCAAATCCCATCTCGGGTTTTTCCTGCCCACAAGGCTTGTTGTGATGTGAGGCAGCTCAGTGTGAGCTCAGGCAGGTGTGATCATTGCATCACCCTGATCCTGAGAACATCCCTCCAAATCCCAGGCAAGGCCAGGGACGGTGCAGCCCTGAATTCCCGGGATTCGATTCAGTAACTGGGGTTGAAACCAGTTCAATTTTTGACCCATTTTTTTTCAGCTCTGCTACTTTTTAATGCCTTTCCTCATGTGCTGAGTGGTGGGTTTCTGGCTGGGTAAGCAGGTGTTGGGTCTGAAGCAGGTCTGGAGGGAGAGCTGGGGATGGGAAGGGAGAAATGCTGCTGGCTGTATGGCCAAGGGGACCCCACTAAGCACCATGTGCTGGAAACAAAAAACCTGTAGCGCTTGGAGGAGAGCTGAGGGTGTACAAAGGGGAAACCTGGTGTTAGGCAGAGGTTGGTGAAGGATGAGATCAATGTCCTGAGTCTGCTGCTGGAGCACCCAAAGAGCCGGGGCTGGGGCTGGCCGGCATCCTCCTGATTGTGTGGAGATGTGGGGCTGCAATCCCTCCTGCCATCCCCTGGCTCCTCTTCCCTGCCTGTCCAGCAATCCCTTGGATCCCCTCCCTGCCCCTGATTAGGCTGCAGCCCCTGTGGCTTTTGGCTGCTCCCCACACCCCACCCTTGGGGGTGCTGTCCCCCCTTGGCACCAGAGCCACCGAGGAGCTGTTCCCCCTTCCTGCTGCAGCCCCCCCACCACCAGAGCATCAGTAGGTTGAGGCTGGTGACAGGTACACCTCCATGGGAAGCTTTATTGGGGCGTTCTGACTGTTCCAAGCTGGAATGTGGCAGTAATCCTGACCCCCTGCCTTGCTCTCGTGCAGGGGGGCTGGCGACCGTCATCTACACCGACGCGCTGCAGACGCTCATCGTGGTCCTGGGAGCCATCGTGCTGGCGGTGAAAGGTAAGAGCTGCTCCAGGGGGACCCTCCCTCCTCACTCAGGTGGTCTTGGAGGTAAATAAAAACGCTCAGTCTGAGCCACTTGTTGGCCAAGATGCCCAGCAGGACTTTGGTCCGTGGCAATCACCTAAATAAGGTCTGTGGTGCCCCTGTGTCCCCCCTGCTCCCCTTGTGCTGTTCCTGCAGGTGCAGATGCCGTGGAACATCCCCCTGGTGCTCCATGTGGGACTGTCCCCAGCAGCGGTGACATTCCTTGTGGACACGACTGCTCCACACTTGCCTCTCTCTCTGAGAAACTGATCAAGTATTTGACAGCAAAGCAGAATTCCCAGTTCTGCTCCGGGTGTTTTGGTGGGGTCTTCAGACAGGATCCTGCTGCCTGGGGATGTGCACAGCGGAAGGTTGGGACTGGAATGAGGCACGGCTGCAGGGGTGGGATGTGGAGCATGTGGAGCATGGTGCCATGCCCTGCTCTTGGTTGGAGTGATTATAGTTCATCACCAGCCCTTCCTGAACCCCCAGCACTGTTGTGTCTCCCTAAATTCAGCCTCAGAGCATCCTTGTGAGGAGGACGGGAGCTTTCATCAGCCTGGCTCTGCCATCGGGGCTCTTGGCCCCGAGGAGCAGGAAGCAAGAAGTTAAGTCCCAGCTTCAAAGGCGGGTGTTTAACTACAGAGAATGATTTCCAGAGGCACTCCTGAGATGATTTCCACCATCTCCTGGAAAAGGCAGCTCAGGCAGGCAGGTAGGAGAGGCTTTGACCCGGTGCTGGGGAGGTGGGAGCAGCCCCAGAGCTGTGACCAGCCCGGTCCCGTGGCTGCTCCCCTGTGCCAGAGCAGAGCTCGCTCCTGGGCGAGCCCTTGGACACAGCAAGGTGCATTTACAAGAAACAAATTAAAGGACAGAGACTTCCTGGAGAAGGCACAGTAACACTTAACTACCCCAGCAGCAGCATGGAGCTGCTCCGGGCAGAGGAGCTCGTTGCCTGTCGAGGCAGAACAGAGCAGTGGCTGCAGCCTGTGCCTCAGACGTGGTGCCTGGATGTTGTGGATCGTTGTCTGGAGCTGTCCTTGGCTGTGGGGCTCTCTCAGGCTTGTCTCTGCCAGGCTTGGCTGGTGCAGCTGCACAGAGCCAGAGGAGGAGGGCAGGTAGGCAAAGCCTGGAAAATCCCCTCCGGCAGCTGCAGAGCCCGGCTTGTTTTGGCTTTGCTACCTGCAAGCGTGGCACGGTGTGTGCAGGGGGGTGAGGGGGTTTGGCAGAGGGACTGAGCCAGGGGAGCCAGAAGACAAGCTGCTGGTTGCACAGGTTTTTTCCTCAGGTCTCAGGAGGCCTTAGGACCTGGAGGTGGGTGTGCCCCAAAGGTGTTTGGTTCTCTCCAGCTCCTGGAAAGTTCAGCTAATAAAGGACACTCTCAGTAGAATCATGGAATGGTTTGGGCTGGAAGGGACCTTAAGGCTCATCTTATTCCATCCCCTGCCATGGGCAGGGACACCTTCCACTAGCCCAGGTTGCTCCAAGCCCCGTCCAACCTGGCCTTGGA
>JAWWLV010000035.1:14366857-14388494 GCA_035041135.1 Platyrinchus mystaceus
GAGGAAGAGATGGCTGTACCATGGCTGGACCTGGTGAAGGCCTGGTGGGTGCACCAGATCCCTGACCACCTCTGTTTGTTGGCCACAAAGATGGGGACTTCCAGGGAGAGCAGGGACGTGGCCACAGGATCCTGCCTCTCTTCTCTCCCCTTTATTCCCAGAAAGAGGAGAGGATCATTTGCATGTCCCTGCCTGGCATGCCTGGGTTTGAGGCTCTGAACTCAGCAGCATTTGATCTCGTTCCTGCAAGCAACAGGGTTCATCTGTACCCTCAGATCAGCCCCACATCCCAACTCTCTACTTCCTCACCCCAGCTCTGCCTGCATGACCTTCCCAGAACCAGCAGCTCCCACGTGGGATCTGAACTTTCCTCGGCTGGGGCCTCTCAGGGGACTTTGCACTTCTGGCCACGGGACAGCAACTCCTGCAGTGGGGTTTGGGGTTCAGCACCTGGGAGCATTTCAGACCGAGGATCTGGGACAGCGTCTGGAGCAAGGGTCATCCTCTGGCATGTAACAGTGAACCTCTCCCAGGTCTGTGCCCCTTTGCAGGTGGATGAAGAGCTCCTAAACTGGTGTCTGGTGGGATGGGACAATTCGACAGGGATCTCCCCAGGGAGGACAGAGTGCGTGGCCAGCCTGTGTGACACCAGGACAGTCCCTCTGTCCACTCTCAGCTTCCTCAGCCGAACTCTTTCACCTCTGAGCTGCCGTGAAGACTTTGAGCCTTGGCTAAAATCAGCAGGCACAGAAGAGGGTGGCCTATCCCAGTGTCCCCACCCTTAGGAGCACCCACAAATGCTCACCCGGGCTCTGAAGCGTGACAGCACGTTCAGCTGCAGTGACTGCGGTCCTTGAATGCAGGGTGGGACACCATGGAAGAACCTTCCTGCCAGATCCCATAACTCCTGCCACCCCCAGACCCTGCAGGATGAAGCACTCACCCACCTCTGTGTTTCCCGGGGTGCCATAAGCTCCAAGCAGGCTCCTGCATGTCACCAGTGGGGTCACCCCGTCTCATCCCACCGGCAGGGACCACCTGGACCAGGAGGCGGCTCTGCTGCCCAGCCCTGCTCAGGGGGCATCGAGGTGCTGGTGACGATCACAGCAGCACCAGCCACGGCCCTGAGGCTTGGAGAGGCTCGGAGGGGAGGTGGGGATGTGCAGCTGCCTGACTCAGCCAGCGGCTCTGGAGCAGGAGGAGGGCGTGGGATGACTCAGGAGATGCCGTTTGTGTGGGGGCAGGTGGGAAGCGGTGAGTAGGCAAAGCCAGGCGGGAGCTGCAAGCCCGAGTCAGAGGCAGCCGGAAAGACCCGGGGATGAGACATTACTTGTTGTGGGATAGTTCTCCCATCCTCCAGCCCGCGGGACTGCAGCCCTCCCTTCCCTCTGCCCTCACTGCAAAGTGCTTTCGTGGGGAAAATGTCACAGGTAAGGACAGGTCACTTTGACTTTTGTGAGGTGACAGTGGCCAGAGATGGCTCATGCCCACAGCGGTCAGCCCTGACACCCACATCAGCCTTTCCTGTAAGCTGGATGCCTTGGATGTGTTGGGAGATTAGTTTTCCTGCCTGAGCTGGGGCTCTTCGTGCTCAGACCTCTGGTCCCGTGGCCTTGGAGAAGCTCTGATGGCTCCATGTCACCAGGTTTGTCTCTGTCCTGCCAGGATCTGCAAAGCCCAGCCCTGCCCCTGGAAGAGCCTGGTGGATCTGATGCATTCCAGCCTGTCTCTCTCTGCTCCATAGCCACCCTGGCAGTGTCTCCCTGTTTTCCTGCTGAAGCATCCCCTGGGTTGGGATACTCCTTCCTTGGAGCTCTCACGGTATTGGATGTACAGAACTCAAAAGCTTCAAAGCTTCAAAGCACCGAGAAACCAGCAGGTCCTGACCCATCCTGCACTTCCCAGCTGGGACTGGATCACTGGGAAATACCAACAACCTCTGCCCACCACCACCGGCCTTCAACCCATGCCATCATCTCCCTCCTTCCCTGGTCCTCCTGCCTGTTGACACCAGCCTGACCCCATTGCTCATGCACCCCGACTCCCTGCTCCTTGGTTGGATGACACAGGGAGGACAAGTCTCAACCCAAATCCCTTCAGCATCTGCCCAGCCTCGTCCTGCTCACCAGCTCATTGTTTTCCTGTGAAAGCCAGGATGAGGCCAGCTTGGAGCAGCACAGCTCTCTTGGGCAAAACCTGACCCTCGTGTGTGTCAGTGCCAGACCAGAGGCTTTGGCTGCTTTGCCCCAGGGCTGCACTGGGTCTCGGGGCCATGGGCTGGACAGACAGTGGACCCAAGGATGGAGGCCAGATTATGACCCTTGGGTCAGGTGCCAAACAGCTGGTGGACCCAGGGCCAGATCGTGACCCCAGGTTCCTGTGTGCTGTCACACTGGGAATAGCAGTTGTGGGGTGTCTGGGACTGTGGCCTCGCAGCTGGGAAGCAGCTCAACCCATTTTTCTCCGCAGCGGTTTTCCCCACAGCCCCGTAGGAACCCTGGGATCAACGACGTGGCCACATGGACCATGGGAAGGGTTGTGTTGCTTGCAGGGAGTGTTGGACCAGGCAAACAGCATCCTCAGCAAGACCCGATCCCCAAATATTGGTCCCACGGAAGAACCCGAGCGCTCGCCCGCGCTGCCTTTGCTTGGGCACGGCTTTCCGCGGGACAGGCACCTCCTGGCAGGGCAGGACTTCCAGCAGGACGCCCTGGGGCACATCCTGCCCCGTCCCCGCGGCGCACCTCACCTTCTGAGCCTGGCAGATCATCTTCCTCACCACCTCCTTGATGTGCGCCTGCCCCTCGATGGGCGGCTGCATGTAGACGGTGGCGCGGGTGACCCCGCGGTAGGCGATGGTCTCGGGCCAGCCCAGGTCCAGCTGCGGGATGGAGCGGTCGGACCTCTGGGGCCAGTACTCCAGGGAAGGAGCCACGTCCTGCTCGTCCCCTTGGCTGTGGCCATCCCCTTCGCTCCCCCCCGCGCTGCCGCCATGGCGCGGGATGTACTCGGAGCCGGGGTCGTACGTCTCCAGCGTGTCCAGGATCTTCTTGAGCTCCAGCTCGGAGAGGAAGTCCCTGATGTTCTCCCTCTTCAGGACCTCATAGAAGGCGTCGCGGCCGCGGGAGGCCAGAGCCTCCAGGGCCAGGCGTTGCTCCTCGCTGTAGAAGAACTCGGGCTTGGACTCGCTGGACCTCCAGTTGACGTGGCTGTCGTCCAGGCACTGCACCTGGGAGAAAGCCATGGTGACCGCGCGCCTCTCCCAGGGGAGCTCCGTGCCCCCAGCGAGCGCCGGATGTCGGCAATAAATAAGGAATTAATTATTCTCCAGTCTTTAAACACACAATTCCCTTTGCTTCGCCCTCCCTGGCTCAACGGGCGGCTCAGGAAAGGCACCGCTCCCTCTTCCAACGGCTCCTGCCACGCCGGAGCTCTTCTCTGCCGGGGAGGAGGATTTGGTTTCTGGCTCGCTCCCGGCCCCACTGGGTGAGAGGGCTCCAGGCAAGATAAACACGGAGCTTCCCACGGCCTGGGCTGTGTGAGGGGGCAGAGACAGCCCCAGGTGTATGAGCACCACCAGGAAGGTCCTTCACCTCCGAGTCCACGCTCTCCTCATTCTCCGCTCTCCCAAGGCAACGATAATGGCACCGGACGAAATAAAAAGTGGGGGAAAAAAAGAATCAAAGAGAAAAAGTGTCTCAGGGAAGGGCAGCGAGAAGCGGGATTTCTCGGCCGAGGCGCCGTCCCTGGTTATCCCCCCTGGAGCAGCGGGTCGGCCCGTGGGTTTCGCGGCGGCGAACGCTCCCCGTCAGCCTCCTGTGCATCGCCCTGGCTGTGGCAGCTCCGTGGCTCGGGGCTCCTGCCAGCGAGCAGTGCCGGGGCCGGACAGGTAACAGCAAGAAGTGAAAAGAGGAAAAGGAAAAGAGTGATTCATCCCTCCGCCCTGCCCCACCTGCAGTCACATGTTGCCTTCACACATTCCCTGCCCTGCCCCGATTAACTCTTTCGGCTGAAGTGTCCTCACGCCCGAGACCCAGCCTGGGAGCCCCCCGGAGCGCGTGGGTGCCGGAGGGTGGTGGGAGGCTGGGGAGGGCTTTGGGTGTTTGTCTTAAAAAAAAAAAAAAGAAAGCGCGTCTCTCCTCTGAAATCCCTCCCTCTCCCGGTGTGCCAGCTGGTAAGTCAATATTTTCCAGGAAAACAGTTCTGTCCTGTGGTTAACCCCTCCTGTGCTGGTGTGGGAGCTCGGAGCCCAGGTGGGTCCCAGAGGGCAGCACCGGGTCGGAGCTGCACCAAGGCAGATTTAGACTGGATATTAGGACAGGGTGGGTCGGTTCTGTAACAGGCTCCCTAGAGAGGCGGTCAATGCCCCAAACCTGTCAGTGTTTAAGAGGCATTTAAACAATGTCCTTAAATTTTTTATCAGCCCTGGTCAGGCAGTGGGACCAGATCATTGGAGGGCTCTTCCAACAGAAAATATTCTATTCTGTTCTGTCCTGTCCTGTCCAGTCTCCTCCTCTATAAGGTTTGCAGCATGGACACGGTCACGTCACCAGACCTCGCTACTGCAGATTTCACTCATAACTGGGAGCTGGACAAAGAAAAACCCACCCTGGATTCACCAGTTGGTGCTCGCAAGGCAGAAACGTGGACCTTCCACCTGGAAGCTCAGATGTAGGCGATTTTCAGGAATCGGGGTCAGATTCTTGCGCCGATGCAAAGAAGGAAAGTGCCATGGGCTGTGTCTCGCTCCCTCCCTCGCGTTGGGGCGGCTCAGCTGGATCTGCAGCCGGATAAATGAGGGCCCCGCTTGAGTCAGGTTCCCGAGGCGAAGCCGCCCGTCTGCCCAGCTGCTCGGCCATCAAAGTGCTCCTCTCTGCAGGCACAGTGGCCCTGCTCATCCCACACTGACATTGTGTGTGGGGCTGTGCCCAGCCCTGGTTTGTCCTGTGCAGGAGGTGGCAGCAGGGCTGGGGGACACAGGGATGTGGCGGCTGTTTGGTGGGTTCATAGAATCATCTAGGTTGGGGAAGCCCTCTGAGATCGTCAAGTCCAGCCCAGCACTGCCAAGTCCAACACTAAACCACGTCCCCGAGTGCCACATCTACAGTGTAGGGGGGAATTAAGCGTTTGGCTCCCACCAAATATCATCAGCTCAGGAGGTGTTTCAGGTGGACCTGATGAATTTATGGGAAGGCTGTGCTGGCCCCTCGGGGGTTTCCCAGTGGTGGGATGTCACCTCCATGCTGTGGCCTGGCCAGTGAGTGGTGCAGCAGAGACTGAGGGTGCTGGAGCCAAAACTGAGTGTTTCAGTGAAATTCCAGCCCTGATGAGCAGGGGACAGTAAATGTGACAAAGCCAAGCACTGAGCCAGCACCCACGGAGGGCTCCAGGACCTCATTCCAGTTGTTGTGCCCCCTTGGGTAGGTTGGGAGATGCCCTGGATCGGTGCATGGAGCGTGGGTGTGTGTGGTGTGGCTGGAGCGTGCTGTGGTTGTCCCCACCTCAGCCACCGCCACCTGCTCCGTCTGTTTTTATTGTGCCGGGAGATTTATGGGCTCTTTTGCAGGGTGTGTGTGCTAAAGATTTATTGCCTGTGGTGTAAGTGCTGCATCCCATCCACCGTGTGATGCACTGGCTCCTGGAGTCAGCTGGTGGGGGCGGATTGGGATGGCAGAGCTCCTGATCTGGAGCATCACCTGATCCCTGTATGGGTGAAGACACCTGGATCCCCCATCCCCAGATCCTGGGGGCTTCTTCACTGGGGAGTCTTTGCCCCACGCCGTGAATTTAGCAACCAAATTCAGCCCCTGTTTGCAGGGACAGGTTTCTGTGGCTGAGCAGGTCGGTCCCCACTATTCCAGGTGTCCCTGGGCTGATCCAGCCGGACAGGCAGCACCTGGTGCAGACACAGCCCCTCTCCTGCGCCAGCTCCTCCCGGCTGCAGGTGGAAGCAGTCATTTCAAGCTCCTAATTAATTTTCCATCTCTAGCAGAGGACCTAAAAGAGGCAGTGGGGCCCAACACTGGGTTCTGCTCCTGGCCTGGGGGCTCTGGCCGCTCTGTCGGACTTGGCTCCCACTTCCCACATGCTCCAGGGTCCCACCGAGGGGTTCCACGCTGAGCTGAGCCCCGGGATGGGCCTTTCCTCTGGAATATAACACACAGACACTGCCTTGCCCTCTGGAGCATCTTCCACCCTCCAGCCACCAACCATTTGCATGGAGCCGAGCACAACGTGGTGGTTTAGAGGGGAAACTGAGGCAGGGAGTGGTGATGGCAGCTTTACTCACAGCTGCTGGGGGACAGAGTCACTGGAGCCCCAGTGCTGGCTCTCACCTTGGGGAAAGGTGGCCCGGGCTGGGATTTTTTGACATCTCTGGGATGTGCTGAGCATTGCCTGTGGTCTGCCCACACTGTGTCACGCTCCCAGCACACCCCACACTGCTTTATGGAAAGCCCCAAGGTGTCACCAGCTGGTGTTTCAGGCAAAGCAGGGGTGAGGGCTGCCCCCTGCCTGGGTTGGGGGTCTCCACATGATAGAACCAGGATGATGCTCCCTGTCATCACAGGGATCACCTGTGCTCGTCCCCGTGCTCCTGGGAGGGAGGGTGTGGACCGGAGAGCCAGGCAGCCCATCCATATTTATGCCTGACATTAATTTCCATCTATTTCAATATTTTATGAGCATAACAATTAAAAAAAAATAAAGGGTTCAGCGCTCGTTGAGCCATAGGAATAATTGGGCATTGATGGTCCTGGCACGGTGCCAGGCGTGTCCCGGGAGCTGCTGGTGCTGCCCATGCCCAGGAAATTGCCACAGTGGTGCAGGAACCTGGCCCCGTGTGTGGGGATGGGCAGTGCCTGCCCTGGGGCTCTGCCACCTCTGGCTGTGGCCCCAGGTCCTGGTGGGGCTCTGGAGGTCCCCCCAGGGCAGCTCTCACTGGGTTTAACGTGGTGGCAGATCCAGCTGGTGCTGAGCTGAGTAAGGGCAGCAGGAGGTGAGGGGGTGCTGCTGGGATGGATCCCCCTGTGTTGAGGCTGATGGGAGAATGAGGTGTGGGTGACAGAGAAGGATTTCCACACGGGATTTCCTCTCCCTGTTTCTCCACCCAGTCCCCTGCAAAGGTCTGGGCATCATGGCCATGGTGAAGAGTCAATACTTGCCACAGTGGGAGTGGCTGAGAGGGGGTTGCAGGGCTGGCCCCTGCCCTGTGAGGGGTCTCAACATGTCACCTGCTTCTGTCCCCCAGATTCCGTGGCCTGCGTGGACCCCGAGGAGTGCACCCGAGTCTGCGGGGCCGCCGTGGGCTGTTCCAACATCGCCTGCCCCAAGCTGGTGGTGGAGCTGATGCCCAGCGGTAGGTGGGTTGGGAGGGGGTCACCCCATCTCCACTGGGCTCTGCTATGGCTTGGATGTTGGGGGGGACCTCATGGATGGTCTGGGTGGGTTTTTGTGTTGGGGGAACCCCGTGGATGGCCTGGGTGGGTTTGTGTGTGGTACAGCCCAGGCAGCCCCTCCGAGGGCAGCTCCAAAGGCGAGGTCAGGGGATGTGGGTGACCCTGGGGCACAGCAGGGTCTCGGCATCCCCGAGGTGCAGCTGGGGGTTCCCAAACCCCATCCTTGCCCCAGGGGAGATCCCAGAGCGTGCCTGCAGAGGGTTAGGCATTATCCTGGGGTTGTTCCATGCCATCTCTCCCGGTTCAGCCGCTCTCTGACACTTCCTCTCCTCCCCAGGGCTGCGGGGTCTGATGATCGCGGTGATGATGGCAGCACTCATGTCATCCCTGACCTCCGTATTCAACAGCAGCAGCACCCTCTTCACCATGGACATCTGGAGGAAGCTGCGGCCGGGGGCCGGTGACCGGGAGCTGCTCCTCGTGGGCAGGTAGTGACCGGGGATTTTGGGGAGACCGGGGGTTTCGGAGAGACTGGTGGGGCCAGTCCAGCCTGAAAAATGCCTGTGCTCAGCCTGGTTTATGCAAGGAAAACAAGCCCTTGGATTATTTTATGTATGAAAGCCCTGGAAAAGCAGACGGTTCGGCCGGTGTGAAGCGCCTCCCCGTCGCCTCCAGCCCGTTCCCCCCGGGAAGCCGCGGCTGCTCCCGGGGCCGAGGGCACACGCTGGGCACACGGGGGAACTTGGCCGCGTGGCGAAGGGCAGCGCTGCCCACACACGCCCCGGCTGCTCCCGTGGGACGGCGGGTGCCCCGCGGGCAGCCCGGGAACGCGCCCGCGGGGCCGCGCTCGGGGCGGCGGAGTCAGCGCTGGGGAATGCCCGGCACGGTGCCAGGGGGCCGGGAGCGTCCCCGGCGCGGGACAGACAATAACAAGGAGGGAATCTGGGTCAGGGCTCTGGCTGGGGCTGCGGGGAGGGCTGGCTGGTCCAGCGGCTGCAGGAACAGCTGTTTCTGGGTATCCTCCAACCTCCGGAGGGTGGGGAGGGGATGAGCAGTGATGCTGCGGAACGGTGGTCTCGCGTGCTCCCCCATGGGAAGAAGGGCTCTTTCTTCAGGGCCTGCCTCGCCCCTCCCTGGCACTGGCTCCGCTGCCGGTGACAAGGGTGTGACAACGCAGGACGGCTCTCCCGAGGATGGATAATGAGTGTTTGCAAAGGGCTTTGCCCGCCCGGGGCGGGAGTCGCTGCTCTGGTGGATCCCGGCGCTTCATTAGCGTGCCGGGTGATTAGGGCGAGCAGGACGCTGCGGGTCGCGGGGATGGAGCCAACGATAAGAGCTTTGGAGAGGGGAAAAAAAGCTGTTTAAGCTGCAAGTTTGATGTTTTCCTACCTGCCAGAATAGACAGGGACGGGCAGCCTGGGGTGGGGATGGGCCATCCAGGTATTGTGGAATCACAGAATGCTTTGGGTTGGAAGGATCCTTAGGGATCACATCTTGTTCCAACCCCCTTCCAGCACAGGGAGGAAAGGGCTTTGATTGTGGGATCGGAAAGAGCTCCCAGTTCCAGGACCAGGGCGTTTGAGCTCCTGCTGGGCCGTGGTGCCTGGCTGGAAATCCCCGCTGGTGTTTGATGTGTGTTCCGTGCCCAGGCGGTGGCGTGGTGGTGGGAACACCCGGTCCTTCCCAAATTCCCCCAGCGCCCTGCAACAGGCTGTGCCGGCTGCTGCTCTCCATTCCCTGCGCAGATCCCCACCTCGGGCTGCGTGTGGAGCAGGGCACGGGCACCTGGCACCCCCAGCTCCTGCCACACGCAGAACTCCGGTGTTTTTCCACGGCCCTTTAGCATCAAGACTGGGTTGAACAGGGCTTGGAACAACCTGGTCTAGTGAGAAGTGTCCCTGCCCATGGCAGGAGGGTGGAGTGAGATGAGCTTTAAGGTCCCATCCCAGCCAAACCGTTCCATCATTCTGTGATTTTCTCCTCTGTGTCTCACAAACATTCCAAACACAGGGATTTCTCCCACTCTGTGGGTCAGGGCGTGCATTTTATGCTCAGGCTGGTTCCCTTTTCCCCAGCACCTGGCAGAAGTGGGGGCTCTGGCTAGGGCTGCTTTCATGGCTTATTTATGCTCTTATTTTTTCCTAGTTCTGCTTTTCGAGATGAGCAGATGGAGATGTAGGAAATTCTGTGAAACTGTAAATAAGCCAGGCTGAGCTATAAATACAGCAGCTTTTGGGATGGGTCCTGCCCAGGCTTGGGCCCAAAATCTGGGGTCTGGCCAATGCCTTGTGATGAGGGAGATGCTGTGGGGTGTGGCTGGGATTTGGGCAAGGGTGAGGTCAGGGTGATGTTGGGGACTAACACACCCCTCTGTCACAGCCTGGCCAGGGCAGCTGAGCACGGAGCAGCTCAGCCCAGGTCCCCAGTTCTCAGCTGGGTGCCTTGACTGGACATGGGGATGCCGAGAGCAAGTCTGGCCAGAGCACTCAACACCTGCAGCTGGTGGCTTTTCATAGTGAAAGTGCCCTTTGCCTGGTGTTTCCCATGGGGGAGTCCAGTTTAGCAGCCCCCTGGGGCCGGGCAGGGGCCTGAGGAGTGCTCACCTTCCCGGAATGGAACTGGCACAGGCATAATTAGCACCCTCTGTGGCCCTGGGGATGTCACCCAGCAGCAAATGTCCTCCCCCTGACCCCCCTGCACCTCCTGCACCTGCACTGGGACCCTGGTTTTGGGGACCCCTGGTTTTGGGGACCCCCGGTTTTGGGGACCCCCATTGCCACAGTGATGCTGCGGGTACCAAGAAGTGCAGGTGGGGCAGGAACATCACCTGCACCGCCTCGCTGCCGCTCACAGGGTGGTCACAGTGGTGCTGGTGGCCCTCAGCGTGGTCTGGATCCCCATCCTGCAGAGCTCCAGTGGTGGCCAGCTCTACATCTACATCCAGGCTGTCACCAGCTACCTGGCTCCTCCTGTCACCGCTGTCTTCGTCCTGGCTGTCTTCTGGCCCTGAGCTAACGAGCAGGTACACGGCTGGGGTGGCCCTGGGGACAGCCTGGGGACATGGGTGGTACCAACACCCCCCTGTCTGCCTTGCTCCCAGGGACCCAGCAGGGCCTGGGGGGTTGTGGGGTGGAAGGAGGAGGAAGGGAGGGGGCGATGCTGGAGGGGCTGGTGAGAGGAACCGAGTCTGGCTGGTGTTCCCCTGGGAGCTGGTGGGTGTCTGGTGTGAAAAAGAGGAGGAGGAGGAGGCAGGTGCTGCCATGCATGGCCACCAAGTGTGGCACAGCCACCAAGTGTGGCACAGCCAATGGGGCTGGCAGGGGAGGGGCCAGGACACTCAGCTGTGCCCCAACACGCAGGGGCCACTCTACCCTTTCCCAGGGCTGGCTGGAAGGAGCAGCTGCCAGGGAGTTTGTCCCTGCTGGGGGGTGACCATCCTGTTCCAGCCACCCCCCACCCCCCACGGAATTTGGCTTTGCAGGGAGCTTTCTGGGGCCTGATGGCAGGGCTGGCACTGGGACTGGCCAGGCTGGGGCTGGAGCTGGCACACCCCACACCCCACTGTGGGGTCCCCGACCAGTGGCCCTGGCTGCTCACTGACATCCACTACCTGCACTTTGCCGTGCTCCTGGCCACTGCCACAGCTGCTGTGGTGGTGGGGGGCAGCCTGCTGACCCCCTCACCGCCCCCAGCCCAGGTGAGCAGGGCACCCAGACCCCTCACCCTGTCCCCACACTGGAGCTCCTTGGATGGAGACATCAGTGTCACCCCGTGCCCCCCTGAGCTCGGCCAGGGGGTCCCCATGGGGGTCTGGCCTGGGAGTGATTTCTCAGTAAATCTTGCCCACTCCCTGCCTGTAACGGGCAGCAGGATGGCACAGATACCTCCTGCCAGGAGGTGGTTGGTCCCCAGGGCTGCCTGTCCCCCACACTCACTGTATTTCCATGCTAGGTTCCTGCTCATCCAACCCAGACATCCAGCAGACATCCATGGCTGTGGGACCCCCAGCTGTGGCCCTCAAGGACACCACAGAACCTCCACTCTGGGCCCGTGTCTGTGGCATCAACGCTGTTGTCCTGATGTGTGTCAATATTTTCTGTTATGCCTATTTTGCCTAGTGCCCAGCCAGCCCCTGGAGAAGGGGAAAGCTGCTGGGAGGTGGGGGGGAAATGTGGGTTTTGGGTGATAGCTTTTATTTGTCACACCTGGTACATGTGATGTTTAAATCCACTGGTGCAGCGAGCTGGGCGTTCTCAGCACTGCGGACCCTGAGTGCGACCCAGGGGGTGTGAGGTGTGGGGGGCATTTGTGGGGGCAGCCAGTCCCTGGGAGGGGTTTGGGGCAGGGATTTGGGTGGGAAAATGGGGGCTGCAGATGGAGCAAATCCACAGCAAAGCAGCGGGGGCACGAGTTCAGTGACAGGACCACCTTGGCAATGGTGGGGAAGGAGCAGTCACACTCGTGGGCGTCACCCAAACACATTTTATAGGCTCTAAAAAAAAAAAAAATACTATAAAGCCACACTTTGCAGCTATGAACAGCACCCACAGGACTGAACCCCCCTGGATCAGCCTTCCCTGAGTCCCGGCATCCCTCCATGGGGTTACGGAGCCCAGCTGCATCCCGGCTGCCTGCAGCCCTCCCTGGAGGTGGGTGTTCGCTTACAGGGCCCGGAGGGGAGCCAAGGTTTGGGACACACGTGCTCTCCCCCTCTGTTGCTGTCACCTGGGAAAGTTTTTACGGCTGTGGGGTCCGTGGGGACGAAGGGACACGCAGTCCGTGTGCGGGCGCGAATCGGCTCCGGTGGGTGGGGGCAGCGGGGCGGGTCCTGCCGCGCCCGCGGGGCCGGGAAGGAGGGTTCACTTGCGGATGGGGTGGACGTAATTCCGGGGGAAGAAGCCGACCCGGCCGTAGATCTTTCCCTGCCACCAGTTGGGGTCAGGGCAGTCCAGGACCTCGATGATGTCCCCGCGGAGGAAGGGCAGCTGGGAGCCCTCGTGGGCTGAGAAGTCGAATTGGGCTTGCACGAATCGGGGTCTCCCCACCTGGAGGGAAGTGGAGGGCAGGGGTTGGCGGAGGGAAAGGGGTCCCCATCCACCAGCCCCTCTGCACCAGGTTGCACTGTTTGGGTCCCCAGAGGGACAGGGACTCTGTGCCACTGTGGGACGAGGACCAGCCTTGGGAGGAGTGCCTGCTTTGAGGGGAGAGAGGGAAGCTAGGGAAATCCTGCCATGGGAAGAGTGGAATGCTGGGGATGGCCCCGAGTGCAGGGAAGAGCCTGGGGTGCAGGGAAGAGCGTGGGGTGCAGGGGAACATCCTGGGATGCATCCACAGCCTGGGGCTCAGGGCAGAGTCAGAAATGCAGAAGAGCACCTTGGGGTGCAGGGGAACACCCTGGGGTGCAGGGGAACACCCTGGGGTGCAGGATACAGCCTGGGATTCAGAGGAGCAGCGTGGGATGCAGGGAAGAGCCCGTGGTACAGGGAGCACCCCAGAGCCCAAGAAACTCCCTGTTCCTGCTGCTGGGAGAGCCAAGATGGGTGCTCAGGGGACACCTTCCCTTTGGAGGCAGCTGGCACCCCTCTCCTTCCCAGGTCCTTCCCAGTCCCCCCCGGGTGCTGGAGCCTCTCCTATCCCAGCCTCCAAGGTCCAGTTTTGCTGCCTCCACAACCACTGCCCCAGGGCTTGGCTTTGCTGGAGTTTGCCCCAGGGCTTTGGGAGCAGCCACACCATCGCCCCACAGCCTGGCTCTGCATGTCCCCATGGCCCCATCCATGGCTGCACCTCCTGGGCCTGGTCCTCGTCCCGGAGGAAGATCTGCTGCTCTTTGGCGATCGTGGTCATCCTGTAGAAATCCACCAGCTCGTTGAGGGAATTGAACTTTTCCTCCCAGAGGAAATACTTGCCGTTCCTCTCCCTGAGCACCTTGAAGTGCTGGACGTGCTTCCCGTAGCTGTGGAAGGAGGATGGATGTTATCCTGGCCGTAGGATGCTGACAGCACCCAGACCTTCTTCTGACAAGGTGAGAAAAGCCTGGAGATGCTGAGTAGGTTGGAATGAGCCCAGGGGTCTCATTATACCCGTCCTGCCATGGTGGGGATGACTGGGGTCATTCCTAGTCCTGCAACAAGGGCTCACAGCTGAGACCTGCTACAACTCATCCCACAGGCAGCTGAAGCTCAGTCCTGGCCCTGGCACAGCGGGATTCCTGTGGGCTCAGTGTGCCACCCATGTGCAGGGCAGGTGGCTTTGTCCAGGGCCACATCTGAGGAACGTGTGGTAAGAGCTGCAGGTCTCAGCTCAGCACGTACCGGGAGGAGGTTGAAAATGTTGGGATTGGGCTCCCCCAGCTTCCCTGTGCTCCTGGGGACCCCCAAACCGCAGGAGGATGGGACAGGCCAGGACTTCCCTGGCAGCCCCCCATGCTGACACCCCTTGGAGTGTACCTGGGGGTGCCAGGTTGGGGTGTCTGCACTGCAGGGATCTGCTTCTGCCAGGCCCCCGGGCAGGGGCAGGACCTGCCACGCTGGTGACGCCCAGCAGAGCACGGATCCCTTTCATTACGGGCAAGAACCTCCCAAAACGTTTCATTAGGGATTAGCAGGGTGAGAAAGTGCCTGGCTGGCCTGGGGCCGGCTCCTGCTCCCCCAGCTGGGGCAGGGAAGGGGCAGCGATGGGATGAGATGGCCGGGGATAGGTTCTGCCCTGGCTGCCGGTGCCAAAGGCGTTGGGATGCTGCAGCCCTTCATCCCTGGGGGTGCTCCAGGCAGCTTGTTCCCCCAGGCCGTGTCCCCTGGGCTGTGCTTGCAGGTTGTCCCCAGCTCCATCCTCACCCACAGGGCTGTGTTTAGGGGTGCCCCTGGGAGGGACCCCAGGCGAGGCAGCGGCACAGGGAGCAGGAAGCAGCGGGGCTGGAGGCGGAGCGGTGGGATATGGAGGGGAGGAAGGAGAGAAAGGAAAGGACAGCCCCGTGCGAGGCTGTGCCTGGGAGTGCTGGGGACATGGCTCTGCAGCCCCCAGCCCCTTGGAGGTGGCAGAGACTGGGCAGGGTGTTCACCCCTTCCCCAGCACTGTGACAGGGACCCCACACAAGGGTAGCCTGATGCCTCAGCCCCCAAAGTGGGGGCTGCAGGGACCCCCCATCCTGCCACGTGTCCCAGGGCCACTCACTTGACGGAGATGGAGAACTCCCCCGGGGCGCTCTCGCTGTCGCGGATCAGGAAGGCTCCCACGTGATTGCGCTTGAGGAGCTGCTTCTCTGCCAGCTGCCGGGAGATCCTGCCCGCGTACCACCTGGGAGAGACAGCCGGGCACGCCCGGGCAGCCGGGGACACCCCAGTGCCACATCCCCACCCCGCAGGACAGAGGCAGAGAGAGGGGTCTCCATAGGGCCCCACACAGGGCTGGAATCACCCCCCACCCCCAGCAGTTTCTCCCTTCCCTTCCCCTCCCGATTTATTGTGTGGGGAGGCACCACAGGGTGCTGTGGGTGCAGAGGTGTTCCCACGTGCAGGGCGAGCACAGCATCTCTGGCAGCCGCGACCGCATCCTGTCACCTGCCCGGCCATGTCACGTGCCTCGTCCCCCACTTTGCTGCCTGTCCCCTCCGTCCACGTCCCTTGGCCCCTCGTGGGAGCAGCCCTTCCAGGTGTAGAGCAGAAAACCCTCCATGCCATGATAAAACTCTCCTGCCTGTGGAGGAGCAGAGTCCCCATCTCCCATCCCTGCCAAGGCTTTGTCTGGGCATTTCGGACCCTCAGGCCCTGGAGACCCTCTGCTACCTGTCCCATGAATGATCAGCCATGGACTTCAACACAGAGCATCTCCCAGTGCCAGCCCTCCAGGTGCTGCATGGAAGAGGCTGCAGGTCACCCATCCCAAAGCTGGAGAGGCAGCGGGATGTGCCCCAGGCTGCCTCGAGCCCACGCGTTTGCTCTGCCATTTAAATGTGATTTACCAGGGGCTAATGATGCATAAAACACAGGTTAAATCAGGGGTGGATTACAGTGGGCTTTAATAACACGGTAATAGGATTGTGTCTAATGCAGTTGTAATCCCATAACGCTTTGTTGTTCCCCAATTATCATTTATTTAGTGGCAGCCCGGTGTGAGGGTTGGATTTCGGTGTGTCGGGGGTACGTGGGTGTTCTGCTGCCTCCTGTCCCCTCGGGCTGTGGTGGCAATGGCAGGCTGATTGAGCAGTCAGACCCCATCTCTGGGACTCAGTTTCCCCATGTGTGGGACTACCCTGGCTCGTGGCAGACCTTTGGGAATTGGGATGCACCGCTGGGATCGCTGCCTGGGGGGTGGGTGCTCGAGCCCCCCCTCCCCACGCTGTGGGATGGCACTTACGGGTGTGGCTTGACCTTGATGTAGTTTTTGGGGACGAAACCCTCGCAGCCAAACAGCTCAGCCTTGTACCAGTTCTGGTCATCTTCCATGTTGAGGATCTAAGGGGAGAGAGGAACAGGGAGGCATCAATCAGCCTGGCTGCTGATCCCCTGGGACAAGGGCCGAGTGGGACCCCCATTGCTGCCCCAGATCCCACATCACCCACCAAAACCTGGGGAAAGGGTGCTCTGCCAGCAGTGAAATGGTCTGGAGGGGTTTGGGGGCAGCTGGATGCTCCCCCCAGCCCTCCTTAGCTCCCTATGGGTGCCAACAGCTGGGAGGTGCCCGGCATTGTCCCAAAACCCCAGTGAGGGAAGAGGGTGAAATCTGTCCCTGGAGTAGCCGGGACATCCGCCAGGCCCCACATCTCCCCAGGATGGTGGCAGTGGGTGCCCCGTGGGAGGAAGTGCCCCAGTGTGAGCAGGGTGCTGAACACCCCCTTGTGTGTGACACCATTCTCCAGCGTCCCACGCAGGGGCCCAGGGCTGGCACAGCTGTGCAAACAGGATCCGAAACCCCGGGCCATGGTCGGTCTGGGGCCGCGGGGAAAACACGCCGGGAGCCAGGGACGGGCACGGTGGGTTTGGGGCCCTGGATTACAGCCAGGCCATGCCCTCACCCCTCCCAGGGGTGGCTGCACCCAAGGGGGGCTACAGGGTGCTGGGGGACCAGGAGGAGTTGCCAGAATTGCAGCATCAGCCCCATGGGGAGGACAGCAGGGGAGGGTGTAGATGCTCCCACCGTGACGCAGGGCCGCAGCTTCCCGGGGATATTCTGAGCCCCCCTGATGCTTTTTGGGATTCCCAGGTGGCATTTAAGAGCCTGTCCTGATGCCAGTGCCTGGGTTGGTGTTTGGGCACATGCTCCCTGCCTCAGTGGGCAGCCCTGGGGGGCTGCTGCAGGGCACAGCTGGTGGCACCAATGGCCAGGGGGGCCACATGCCATGTCCCAGCTGGGGATGTCCCTCTCTGGTGGCACAGACAAGCAGTACCCACTGCTGCTCCTCACCCCAAAATCCTCAAGGTTGGCTCCTTATACCCCACAGAGAGCCCCCAAGAGGCAACAGAGCCAGGGGCCATGAAAGCACTGGGGTCACCCCGTGCCCTGTGCCCTCCCATCCCCCAAAAGCAACAGCATCCCTCGGTACCTTCAGGGTGTCCCCTTTCTGGAAGGGCAGCTCGTCCTTCTCCGTCGTCTGGAAGTCGTACAGGGCCACCGACTCCATGGCTGTCACCAGGGGGTCCGGGGGGGTCCCTGGGGGGCTGCCTGGGGCTCAGCACCCCGCGGGGCTCTGGGGTCCGGGCCGAGCACACGGCGCAGCGGTGCCGGCGGGCAGGAAACCGCGCTGATGTCACCGCGCTGCCGGAGCACCACGAGGGCGCTGCCGGCGGGCACAGCTGCCCAGATGTGCTGGGAGGGGTGGGGAGCTGTGCCAGCCCACCTGGGTGCCAGGGGACAAAGGGATCTCCCGAGGGACCCGGGCACATCGGGTGGATCCGGCATCCCTTCAGCGGTGGGGATTTGGATGGGAACAGGGCGGTGATGGGATGGACACACAGGTTGAGGATGTTGGGAAGTGTGTTTGGAGAGCACAAGCAGGCTCTCAGTGCTGGTGGGGGAGTCTCTGATGTCTTGCAAAGGCTGAGCTGCCAAAAGGTGGCTTGGTGGGAATGGTTGTTCCAGAAGAAAAAAAACTCACGGAGGGTGGGGATGGCGGAGGCACAGGGAGGTGGGCGGGTGCACACACCCCGTTTCTTGGGAATTCGGATCGAACACTCCATGTCCCAGCTCTGAACAGTCAGATCTCGGCACAACTGTCATTGGCTTTTTGGGCTGTGTCCCTTCGGTGGGTTGATTTTTCCCAGCGTTCTTTTGCAGGGCTAGGGAATAGAAATCCCTTTCAGACTAAACCGACTTCCTGCAGCTCTCGTGGGCGTTAGGCACGGAGCGTGCAGGGGATCATTCCCGGCGGGAAGGTCTCCGAGGCTGTGCAGCCTTCCTGTGTGTGGGCTGGGACACGAAGCGTGGGGAAAATCTGCCAGACACTGGCTTCCTTTGCTGTGAGGAATTAAAGCAGGGACAGCTGCAGCTCGGGCCCTGCCCATGGATTTGGGCACTTTCCAGCGAGGAGCAGGATGCCACTGCCATCTGCCCAGGGTGGGATGAGCTGTGGTGCTTGCAGGGCCACTGTGGGGACACGGGCACGGTGATTCACCTCCTCCAAACCCTAATCCCGCTTCCTGACTGCATCTGAAAAGCAAACCCTGCATAAGACCCCACTGAGGCCATTTTCAGGCTCTCACACCCATGGGAAGAGGGGAGGGATGTGTAGGGTGGCCCTGGGTGTCCCCACACCCAGCAAGGCCCCGGTCCCCAATGCTTATCCCTGGGATCTGCTGGTCCCAGGGGAAGCGGAGACACTGGGAAGGCCAGGAAGGTCAGGGAGGCCGTGGGAAGAGGCTCCATATAAGCTCATCTGTCATGTGGAGGACTGGACTTGGGGAATACCCGTGTCCTAGAGAGACCCAGGGGATGGGAATGCAGCAGAGAGACGGCTCTCTTTGGGATGAACTTCTCCTACCCCTTGTCAGCCTTGGTGAGGATGGAGCTGGATGTTCCCTGGGGAAACCAGCCCAGCAGAGCCACTGTTCCATCCTTGCTGTGGCCAAGAGCCTGATCCTGTCCCTGTGTCCATCAGCCCAAACTGGATGGCACGAAGTCCATTCCAGGGTGGAGGAATGGAATTGCATTCCCCTGGTAAGGAACAATAGGGCAGTGAGGGGTGGATGTCTGGGCAGTGGGAGGGTTGGTGTGGGACAAACCACACAGCCCAGGGAGAGGGGTTTTGGGGTGACAATCCCTGTGCCATAGGTGGTCACTGGGAGCAGTCTAGGGGCTCAGCTTCCTGGGGCTGGGAGCAGGGGGGCTTGGGGGGCACCCCGGGGTGTCTGGGCTGGAGCCGTGGGTGGTCCCACACTGCCTGGGCATGGGGCACAGGACAGTGGGGTCACAGAGGGGTCCCCAGGCCTTGGCACAGTGCTGGACTCAGGACCGGAGCAGGATGGGATCCTGCCAGCAGATGGCAGCAGATCCCAGAGGGACACTGGGGACACTGGGGACAGTGCCACCTGCCCCTCCACTCATGCTCTGAAGGAAGCAGGCAGCCCCCTTTGTCAGGTCTGTCCTGCCACCTTCTACCTCACAGCCCCTCCCCGACCCCCTTCCCTGGCTCAGTCCTTCCTGCTGCCCCGGCTGTGGTCCCTGTGCTGGGTCCATGTCCCTCCTGCTCTCTGGTGTCCCTGTCATGGCTCGCTGTCCCTGGCTGCTCCCTGAGCACCCAAACCTCAGGAGTTATGCCAGAGCAGTCTGTAGCCTCTTTTCTGGGTTGGGAGCGAAACACTCCCATGTTCTGGTTTCTGGATGCCTCATCCCAACTCGCTGCCGTGGAGCAGGACAGGATTCCCCGATCCCAGGAGGGCAACAGTGCCCAGCGAGGTGTTTGGTACCTGTGCAGCATCTGCTGCCTCCAGGGAACCCCTCTAGGGAACCCCTTATCCTGGTACTGCAAAACATGAGGTGCCTGTCACATCCTGTCCTCCAGCTGCGTCATTCCCTGGCAAAACCCTTGTGCCTGCTCCCAATCCACCCCATGCCGAGCTCACCAGCCCTCGGGACAAGCCTGGATCCCGGAGATGCCCGGCTGCCAGCCATGAGGCTGTGCTGCTGAGCCCTGCAGGCTCCAACCAGGAGCCAGTGGGTGACTAACCACAGGCCTGAGACATCCAAGAAACATCAAAACAAGAGTTTGGGGTTTTTTTCCACCATCTTCCCTCTCGTGCCTTGTCAAGCAGCCGTACTTTGTGCAGCACAACCTGCACCAGAGCGGGGCAGAGCCTGTCCCTGCAGTGCCAGCCATGAGATGGTGCCTGGGTTATGGGGCCATCTGTGCCCCCATCCCCGTGCTCTGAGTGTCCCCAGTGTTCAGAGGGACCCAGGAGGTGCCACGTGGTTGTCACTGGCCGGGTGTCAAAGCCTGCAGCCTGGAGCAGGGTGCTGAGCATCAGCCCAGCCTGCAAGGAGATCCCAAGGGATCCCAGGGAGGTGCAGTGGATCACCTGAGGGCACGCAGCAGTGGGTGGGAGCCCACCTAGCCCTGGGTTTAACCACCAGCCCACGTAGCCTCTCCCTCCACGCAGAGGAATTCCCTGGGGACAGGCGGAGGAAGGTGCTGGGGGCTCTGGCATTGTCCTTTCCCAGCTCCATGGCTGCTCTGGGCACTGGGAGCTGCCTGGAGCTCCTGCTGACTCCCGGGTTGCCCAATCTGCCCAGCCTCTGTTTCATCAACATCCTGTGTTTACCTGGCTGAAAAATCCCCACCCGGGAGGGAGGAAGAGGAGGGAGGGGGAGCCTCTTCCCCTTCCGCTGGGGGGCCTGGGGAGCTTTGTCATGGAGCCACCTGAGCCAGTGTCCCTGCACTCCGTGCTGTGCCATAGCCCTTGGTGCTGTCTGGGGAGGATGGGGGAGCAGGGGGTGTCTCAAGCCTGGCTTTGCCTCCCGAGGGGCTGTGAGCTGGGCCTGGATGGTGCAGGGCTGGGCAGGGTGAGCTGCCTTGTTCCGCAGCCCCCGGAGCGAGCAGGGAGAGGGACAAGGTCCTGCCCCATTCCCACAGCACTGTGACAGGGGGTTGGGAATGCAGCTCAGCCAGGATTTAAGCTCTTGCCTGGATGCTGCATGTGGATAAATCCAGGCATGCAGGTCAGCAGAGGTGTCACTCGTGTAGCTGCCTGTGTGCCTGGGGATGGGATCAACCCTTGGGATGGGGATCTGGATGTCTCTCGAGGAAGCAGGTGCCCCACTGAGGCCCCACAGGGAGAGGAAGGAACATCCTGGGCTAGAAAATGCCACGTCAGTGCCTGTAAACAGCATTTCAGAGTCAGCACTTTCCCCCTGGAGCAGAGGTCACGTCGGTAACTCCTGAGCATCAGATCTTCCGTGGAACCCCGTTTCTCTGCAAAGCCCGGCCCACACCAAGGACCTCGTGTCACCATTTACACCCTGGTGTAACTGAGTACTGAGGATCAGACCCCTCTGAAACTCTCATCATCCCAGAGGACTTGTAGGAAAACATTTACAGGAGGGGCAGCCAGCAGACCCGAGGCCAGTTGGCCACGCTTGGCCCAGTGTGGCCGTGAGAGGCTCCTTGAGGTCTGGTGGCCTCCAGATATGGAGCAACATCTCCTTGGGGTCAACATGGATGGTTGGGGCTGGTATTAGGGTTTTTGGGCTGGTAAATCAGAGCAGGTCCCTCTTGCTTGTGGTATAGGTGGGGTGGAAAGCAGGACTGTGCTCTCGTGGGGGAAGCCCGAGGGCAGGAGGCTGGTGATGGGAACTCACTTTCAGCACTTGGGCCTGAGGATGGATCTGGAAAAAGACTGGAAATCATGAACTCTCCAGTGTGCAATTCAACCCTAAACTTGCAGGAAAGGTTCACTGAGAGGGCAGCTCATCCCAAACAGCCTCCTCAAGAGGGTTGTAGCCTTGGAGGGCAGCTGGGACCAGCCCCCTGGGAAAGGGCCAAACACTGTTTGGGTGAGGAGGGAAAGCCCAGACAGAGCAGCCTTTGGGGAACAAACATTGGGTGCTTCCTGCGAGGCTCCCAGAGCTCAGTTTTGGACTGAGGGACATGAGCAGTGCTGGTACCTGGCTCTGGGGACAGGTGAGGCCTCTGTTTTGGTCCAGGGCATGACTGGGAGGG
Source organism: Platyrinchus mystaceus (assembly GCA_035041135.1). Classification (NCBI taxonomy): domain Eukaryota; kingdom Metazoa; phylum Chordata; class Aves; order Passeriformes; family Tyrannidae; genus Platyrinchus; species Platyrinchus mystaceus. The sequence continues at coordinate 14,388,401 of JAWWLV010000035.1, forward strand.
GAACCCACCAGGGGTCAGGATCAGGTCACAGAAGTGTAAACAATTAAAGAGTTAATCACCAGGACCAGCATCAGCTGAAGGGTATTGGCCTCCC
>JAWWLV010000035.1:14388594-14401332 GCA_035041135.1 Platyrinchus mystaceus
GGATCAGGTCACAGAAGTGTAAACAATTAAAGAGTTAATCACCAGGACCAGCATCAGCTGAAGGGTATTGGCCTCCCCGGGCCCTATAAAGGGAGATGGAGGGCACTAGTTGTGTTTGGGCTGGTGAGCTGAGGATGGTCCCTGTTCTGGCAATGTCTTGGAGATGCTTCTGGGATCCTGCTGCTCCCTGAGGTGGTTCCCCTTGGCAGCCTGGCAGAGCAGGAGCAGAAGGTGGGCTGTCCCTCTGTACAGTGTCCCCCCCTCCTACTGGTTGTGGCTTCCCTGGGTGTGACCTGGAGAAGATGGAGCTGTTCAGGTTTGCCTGGACCAGGTACTTTGTGTTCAACTGGCAGTGGATCTTGTGTGCTCCATGTCTTGTCCTTGGTCTTGCTGTGGTCCCTGACACACCTGTGGGACCTGCTGGGTGCCCTTGTGCAGGTCAGGCTCTGCTTTAAGCTGTGTGAGGAATGTTTGCTGCTGAATCCTGCTCTCGGAATGTCTGATGGAGGTTTCTGGGGGGAGTAAGTGCTGTAATATCTGTCATCCAATGTTCATCCTTGGTGTTGGGCTGCCTGTGTGGGTTAGGGGGAAGGCAAGGTCCCTATACCAAAATTTCCTGGATGGACTGGTGCTGCAGCATGGATGGAAGTGGGAATTCTCTGCCATCTCTTGTGGGTCCTCAGAAGCCATTCCCAGAGAGCTGAGGCTTCAAACCCGCCGTGCTTTGTGCTGCGAACACAGCATGGAGGTGGAGAGGGTCACATCTTTGCATGGGGGAGAAATCAGAAGGGTCCCTTTAACTGCAAGTTCCAAAGAAAGCAGGCAGGAAAGCATGGGATTTGGGTGTGGAGGCTGTTTGCTGTCTGTGTTTGCCATGGGGGAAGGCTCCTCGCCCTCAGCACGGGGTGGCAGGAGCAACCACCCATGGGCAGGGGAGCTCCATGGCTCCCACAGAGCTTGTTTTAGGGGAACTGTGAATTTGGTCACATCCAGACACAGCCTGGTGCCTGAACAGATTCTGAGAAGCTCCCCCTCAACAACAGCATCTGTTATTTTTCTAGGATTTAGAAAGAAAAACCCAGCCAAGAAGCCGGTGCCGCGTGCGTAGGTGAGGGGACGGTGCTGTCACCGCCGTGACTCACCGGGGAGGGCTGTGATTCCTGGGAACAGAAAAAAAAAAAAACACACAGGGGGAAATTGTGAATGATTGCTGGCAGAGGGTGCTGAGCTCTCCACCAGAGAAGCAGTCAAATTTCGGTTCCTCCTTAGGGCTGGCTTGTTAACAAAGAAGTTATTAATAACCAATTAAGCCAGAGCTCACGTCATGCCTTCCTCCGGCAGTGTGGCAAGAGCGGCCACGGTTCCTCCTTCGGCACCGTACCCCACCCTGCTGCTCTGGGGGGAGATTTGGGCAGGTGTCCCTTCATGGCAGGGGGGGTGACATGCCCAGGTGACACTTCCCAGGGCTGAGGGGGAACACCAGCGCAGAGGCGACTTGGGATTTGGCCACTGTGCGTTTGGCTGAGCTCCTGGTGTTCGGGCAGGAATTTGGGCAGTGCCAGGGCAGGTGGTGCCGGCCTTGGGGATGGGGACAGCCCTGGGGCCCAGGGCCAATGGCCAGAGGGAGGAGATTCCTTTGCTGGCCACTTCCTAAGGCTGGGGATGTGTGTGATGCCACATCCCGGCCATGCTGGCGATGAGCCGGGCGGTGGGAGGAGGCGGGAGCGGAGCCCACCGGGAGAACGCGCCGAGCGCCGGATGCGCCGTGAAACCCCAGAGAATCCGGGCACTGTGCTCCTCCTGAAACTGCCTATTCAGGGCAGAGATGGGCAAGACAAGAGGGAGGAAGCGGAGGGAAGATGGAGCACTGAAGCCCTCTGTGTCTGGATGCAGGTGCAGCTGTGGATTCCCAGGATGCTCCACACTGCCCTTTCCTGCGGGGAAACTCAGGAGTGCCCCCAGCTCTGCTTTCACTCTGATTTATTCCTGTTGCTGCAGTGTCCTGTGTAGCCTTTTTCCCTCTAGAGCCAGGCCCTGCAGAGGCAGGTCCGTGGGGATTCCCTGAAGTCTGACACAGGGTTGGGCTGTTCCTCATCACTGTGACCTCTCTCCCCTCCTCAGCTGACTATCTGCAGGAAATGTTTAGTAATTAAGTAGCTGTGAAGAATCTGCCCAGCCTGTCATCTGCCAGGTCTGGAATGAGCAAACAGCCTCAAAGGTTACATGGAAGAATCCACACGTGTGGCCTCGCCTGTCCCAACCCACACAGTGCTGCTGCATCCGCTGCCCTTTGGAAAACCAAGCTGAATCAAGCTGCTGCTCTGGTGGCACAGCACTCTCCTGCAGCTTTCCCTGAGTGGTGCTTTTGCCTGTGCAAAGCAAGAGGAAAGAGTGAGCACAGATTTATTTTTTTTTTGAGAGGCAGCAATAGAACTGATGGATTCCTGCCTGGGGCTGTGTTGGGTTGCGATTTCTGACACAGCAGCTGTGGAAATCCAGGGCAATTTTGCTGAAGCCTCTCTAGATACCTGTCTGTGTAAATGAGCCCAGGATGTGGCCTCTGTTAAAGGAACACTGCCCAGGGGTTTGCTCTGAGATGTGTGTTCTTGCTTTCTGCTCTCTTAGCAAAAGCACTCCTAGGAGGCAATTCTTCGTCTTAAATGGAAAGCCAAGTCACTGCTTTCTCTGGAAATATTCCTGTAGAGCTGGAAACAGAATTTGTTTCAATGGAAGAGTTTGAGATCCCCAGGAAAAGGGGGACCTGGGCCACCTCCCTGTGAAGCTGATGGCAAAGGAACAGTGTGGCTCCAGCAGGGCTCGTGGGTTGAGTGATGTAAGGCACTAACATTAGCACAGGTAATAAAAACCCTTCCCATGTAGGGGTGTGTATGGTACAAACACACACACACAGAGATGCAATTGCAACAGCGAGCAAAGCACTTAGCAAAATGTTACATATCTGTGTTTATACACAGTGGGCCTTTCAGCAATCATCTGAAATGCAGATTTGCCCTCTTCCTTCCTCCCCTCTCTTCCTCTCTCTCAGGCTAAAAGAGGAACTGGGTTTGGGGCTCTGCTGGGCAACTGTGGCTGGTTGATGGTCACTACAGGCTGAGCACCTCTGCAGCTCGTGGGTCCCTTCTGACTCAGGACACTTCATGATTAAACCTCCGGTATTGCTTAGGAGCAGAGAGTTGGAGGCACCACAGGGCACTGAATGCCTTTCAAGGGCTCAGATGAACAATTAGGACAAGAGTTTGATTGTGGGCAAGCTCCATGTCCAAGTGGATCAGGCTGTGTGCAGGAGAGCAAGGCTGGCAGTGATGTGGAGGGTGAGGTGGCTGGAAGAGCTCAGGAAACCTGGGGAGTGACAGGAACAGGCTGGACTGAGCACACTGAGCAAAAAGGACTGGAGTCACCTCTGGGAGACCCTCAAAAAAACCTTGGGAAAGGGTTACAGCCCCTCTGCAGTGTGGGCACCTGTGTCTCCTCCCTCTGGAGACCAGGAGAATAGCTCGGGTTCTGTGTCCCAAGCTGATACCTGTCTGCTGCTTCCTCAGCTGGGAGCAGGAATGCAGCCTCCAGTGGTTTGCAGCTGTGCAGTTCTTGGCTCCCCCAGGGCAGAGACAGCTACTGGTTCAGTAAATTATTTTAGCATATGTTTAAATCTATCTGTGTAGGACAGGCTCTGAGCACCCCTGGGTGCTGAAGGCTTAGGAAATGTGCCACCTGCCTACAGGGCTCAGTGGAGGCTTTAGCCTTGAGGGTGGAAACATGCCAGTGAGTGGAGAGTCTCGGGATGGGCATACAGGGATGGGGCTTTTGGGAGAAACCCAGGACAGCCTGTTTGGGAGAGCTGAGAAAAACAGCATGTGGGTGTGCTGCACTCGGCCTCTGCTCTCCAAGATGATAAACATGAAGGTTTGGAGCTGGGAGCCAACGTGTGGGAAGATAAGAGCATCCATCCTCCTCAAAACCAAAGGTGTCCAGCCCAGAAACTGAACACCAGTAGTGGTTTTTAGTGAATGGTGGAGGTTATTGGGAGGATATGGTTGGAGGGGGACTTGTCACAAGGGCATGTAGTGATAGGGGATAAGGGGGGAATGACCTTAAGCCTGCTCTAGTGGAAAGTGTCCCTGCCCATGGCAGGGGGTTGGAGCTGGATGATATTTAAGGTCCATTCCATGCTTCTATGATAAGTATTGAAAGTGGGTGAGCAGAGAGAATTCCTTGTTGTGTTCTCCTAGGATGCAGCAACACAGGGCTTGGACACCTCCCTAACCAGAGCTGTGTCTGCAAGATGCATCTTGAACGAGGCACTCATTGAGTGACAGCATCTCCAGTTTCCTGCCTCCCCCAGGCTCTGATCTCAGAGCAAAACAAGAGGTCCTGCCCTGCCTGGAGGGAAAACACTGGAGTGTCACGTTTCTTTCTCAAGTGCAGGCTGGAAAAGCTGATGCAGACACACTTTGAAACACGGCTGTAATGAAGAGCAAGACACTCAGGGTGTTTGTGTGGAAGTGCCTGTCAGTTTTTATTAGAGGGTCAGTTGGTGGCTTTTTGGAGGAAACCATCTGCAGGGCACAGCCCTTCCTCTGCGAGTGGGTGAGATCCTGCTGAGTGCAAAGCACTTCTCAGCTGAACTGTGCAAGTGTGACAGGCTCTCCTTCCGGCCCACTGGTGACAGATGTGGGGCTTTCATGACATCAGGGGGTTTGGGCTTCTTTGGCTTCCACCCTCCTGGTTGGGGCTGTTCAGCTGACGTGTTTCACCGAAGGCCACTTTCAGTATCGCTAAAATCTGTGACTGCACCATGGTTTGCACCCCTTGCCCCCCCTCCCCACCACTCAGAGTGATGTGCAAGCATAAGAGAGGCTTCTTGAGGGACAGAGGAAACTTGCTGTCTGTAGCAACTTGCTCTGCAGTTATTTTTGATTGAGGTTATTGTGGTTTGTGCCCCAGAAGACACTGGGCTGGGCACAGGCAGCTCCCAGCACTGCTGGGGTTTGCCTCTCACCTTCTCTGATCAGAGATCTTTGATTTCTAAAGATCAGAAGGGAAACAGGTTCATTTGACTTCCTCTAATGCTTGCAGGGTCAGGGAGCAATCCTGTATTTCTCCAGCTCAGTCCATAAGAATGTGGAAGCTCGTAGGAGTATTAATTACAGCCCATTATAACCTGCTTGACTAGGTAAGATGCTCAAATGGTTCCTGAGACCTGCTGTTGTTGAAGATGGACATTTTTCCCCAACTAAGGAAACCTTCTGGTTTTGAGGAGCTCAGAGCAGGGCTGATCCATGGAGCAGCCTGGTCAGATAGTGTTAGGATTGAAATTCTTGCCTGCAGTGCTGTGCAGTTTGTTTGCTTTGTGGAGTCCTGATGGCTTGTCATGAATCTCTTCCAGCCCAGCTGGTGAATTTTTTAATCTGCTTTTTGATCACACAGGGACCATGTACTTACAGCTCTGCACTGCTGTTTAGTGTTTTTCACATTATGAAAATTCCTGGGAAGCCCTGTTGAGGACGAGATGGTCTTTGTGATGGGGCAGCAGAGACACATTTGGAGTCACAACCGTGAAGGCAGATATGAAAGTTTCAACTGGCTCTGTGAGCCTGGGAATGGAGGAAGTTACTTGCAGAAGTGGGAAGCAGAAACCTGGAAATTGGGCCAAGTAATTAAGGACTGGCTGGGTGCTGTGCAAACACAAACACAAACCAAAGGGACAGCCATTAGTTTTCATCTGTCAAGGGGGGAAACTACCAGCTTTTCAGCTGGGATTATCATTGATGGGCATCCAGCTGTAATCTGGGGATGTGGCAGCTCTGTTCCAATGTGTTGGTTTAAAAGACTGAGCCCCAAATAACTGCAGCTTCCAGTACTTGGTCTGCTTCCCATGGCCAAGGAGGTGCTTTTCGGGATTTTTTGTGCTTAAATGAAACACCGTGTGCTGGAGTGTACCCTGTCCTCTGAGAGCAGTGCCTGGGTGCTTGGTTGGAGGTACACATCACTTCCCACCCCTTTTGCCACCTTCTCCAGCCAGAATTCCTGTCCCACCAGGAGGAGAGGAGACCCTAATTTCAGAGGATACTACAGAGCCAGGAGCAGAGCTCTCCTGATCCTTTCCTCATGGTGAACCCCACAGGGCGGTTTCCCTCAAGGAACAGCTGGGAGGAGTGATGATAATCCCGTGCCATGTGAGATCCTTGTGCAACCACACAGGTCATCCCACAGTTTGGCTGTTGTTGTGAAGCCTCTATGGGTCTGAGGATGGGCCTGGGGCAAAAGGGAGGGTCTGACTCTTCTGGTGACATTCTTTGTGTGGCTGCAGGAATGATGAGGAGGAACTCTGGATGACACTGTCCATCAGCTCCATCCTGGCAGGAAGTCCTCTTGCCATGACAAGGAGAAAGCCAAGAGGGATAGAACAAACTGTACCAGCTGTGATGGAATACTTGTCCTCCAGCACGAGCTTACAGGCTCTGACTTGGTGACTTGCTTTGGGGAGACAGATGGTGACACTAAATGAGCCCAACTTCACTGGGCCTGAATCTGCCACTCAAAACTATGCAGATGGTCCTAATGGGTGAGTAATCCCAGCCTGGAAACAAGCAGCAAATCCAGGCTCTTCAGGTCAAATGTGCTTGCTGTATTCTATAAAACAAGTAAAAAAATACCCCCTCACCAGTCAGGGACTTGCATGGTCCCATCCCCTTCTTTTCTGCTCGTGGGGTGCTCATCTGACCCTCTGGTGAGCTGGTTCAGGGAGCTGAACTGGCTGAGAAGCAACACTACCCTCCCCCCCAAAAAAGGTGATTAGTCTTCACCACAGGTGGTATAAGCTGGTGTTGGTGGTAGGGAGGGAATGGGAAGGGGTGGTGGAGGAAGGGCAGGAACCACAACACCCTGACTTAGGTCAATTAAAACTTGTGGAATTTCACCCTGAGGCTTTAGTGGGATTTAATGTAAGCAGTGCAGTAGCCTTGGCTCCTTGCTGTGGCATGGGAGAAACTGCACCTACGGAGCAGTAAGGAGAAAGGAATGAGGGAAGGTGCCCACAGATGAGAACAGCTCCGGCTTCTAAAGAAACACAGCACTTGGTAATTACTAGAACTAAGCACATTTCCAACGTCACTGCCTCTTGCAGTGTCAGAGCACATTCATTTTGAGAAAACCAGAATGTGCTGGGCTTGCATTCCCTCTGCTCTTTTCATGAATCTGCTAACGTGTTCAGAAAAGGTCTGGTTTGAATACCCATATTAGAGGTGTGTGTGTGTTAATTTTGAACTTGTCAAAACGAACATTTGCGTTGGAAACAGTTCCACGAGTTCGTCTGCATCACAAATGAAACGGAACCCCTCCCGCTCCGTTCTGATTCGACTTGGGTTGATTCCAGCTGAACTCGGGCACAGGTTCACTGGGCTCTACTCTCCCTCACTCAGCACCTTTCTCACTTCTCCCTGCTCACTGCAATTATTTAAAGATGTTTGAAGGAAGCAGGCTAAATGTGATGGGACCTCAGCTGTTATTTTGGTTCTCCTTGCCTTGTAGATGAAGCCTCTAAATGTGGTAGGGCTGCAGACCCTGTGGATCCATGTGTCTAATTGAAGCAGACAAGACTGTAACTCAGACTTTGCATATTTCAATGAAATATTCATGAATCCAGGAGGGAATAACCCGGGGTGAACATCAAGTTGTATAATCTGAATATATTCTCTGTGTCACTGTCAGCAATGTGCAGACAGCTCAGAAAATACTGAGGAAGGTCTGTGCTTGTTGAGAAACATCTCACTGCTTTGGCTCTAAGGACAATAATGATTGTGTTTGCCCAGACTATTTAATTAGCAAATTTTCCCAAACTGGGCACTTAGGGACTTAAGTCCCCATTTACCCCATGTGAAAGCATGTGGATTCCCAGGAAGGCTGAGAAACTCCAGCTTCCACTGGTGTTGGTGTGAGTGGAGGGTGCCCAACCTCCCAAGGCACGAGGCAGGTTCTTACCTGGCTATTTAATGCAGACTGAAGTGCTGAACATTAGGCACACCTTCACTAGATGATGCTCGTCTCTATTTTTGAATTGATTGCTCTGAAGACCTGTGGGTTAGGAGTGGGAAGGAAAATCAGTAATGGAGCAAAATGCCTGTGATTTAGCGATCGGATTGCAGGCAGCCAGAGCCACGCATCAGGCTAATGAGATTCAGCCTTGTTTGCTTACAAGCACTGGAGACAGGGGCAGAAAACGCGATCCACCAAACCAGCTCTCAGGAAATGAGAAACAATAGAGCGAGGAAATCAAATTTCAAACTGCAGGGATATATTTATCAAGTTTTCCTTGGGATTTTTTTTTTTTGTCGTTGCAGAGCTTTTGGGCGTCCTCGGCGCAGCGTTTTTTTCGGGCAGCCACCATATGGCTGGAGGATTAGATCACTGCAAAGCACCGTTGTTTGTGACCTATTTGTTAATGCGGGGCTGGGGTCAGGGACGAGGGACAAACGACTTGTCGTTGTCCGGCACTCTTCGAGTGTCTCCCTGTTGTCACTCACACAGTGGCCAGACGTTTGGAACAAACTCATTAGCTAATTAGTGGTGTGCTCAGCCCCACGTGGCCGTAGTTGCTGTGTGGGTGGGTGATATTCCCATTATGGCTGTGGAACAGGCCCTCCCGTGGCTTCCTGGCAGCTGCTCTTCCCTGGGTTAGCTGGGAGGGCAGCGGTGGCTGGGAGGAGCTGGAGGAGGATGTGCCTTCCTCATCTTCACTGGGAGAACCTCTTGCATTCCAGACATCCCACTGCATCACTGCTCCTTGTCTTCCTCTTTCCTTATCCTGCTGCTCCTTGCCATGCAACAGCCCCTCTGCCCCCACTCGCTGGGTTCACTGCCACCATCTTATCCCTGGTGACCAGTGACAGGACCTGAGAAAATGACATGAAACCACATCAGGGCAGGTTTAGGCTGGATCTCAGGAAAAGGTTCTTCCCCCAGAGGGTGGTCAGGCACTGATCAGGCTCCCCAGGGCAGTGGTCACAGCACTGACTTGGACAGAGCTCAAGGAGGGTTTGGACAACGCTCTCAGGATCATGGTGGGATTTGTAGAATCACAGAATGGGTTTGGTTGGAAGAGATCTTAAAGACCATCTTGTTCCAACTCCCCTGCTGGGGCCAGGGGCACCTTCCACTGGACCAGGTTGCTCCAAGCCCCGTTCAACCTGGCCTTGCTGGTTCTAGGGATGGGGCAGCCACAGCTTCTCTGTGGTCTTGTGAAAGGTGTCTGTGATTCTTGAGGTTGTCCTGTGTAGGGCCAGGAGTTGGACTCGATGGTCCTTGTTGGTCACTTCCAGCTCAGGGTATTCTGTGATTCTGGGATCTGCTGTCTCCCTGTGGATTGCTCTGCTGCCCGGGTGGTTATCAGGGCGGTGCCGTGGCAATCGGCTCCTGGTGCTGAACTCCCACTGCAAATCGTGGCCTTGAACTCTGGTTCTGCCAACGCAGCTGAAACTTTGTGGGCTGGGAAGGATTTGAGAGCGGCTCAGGTCAATATCCGAGGTGTGGTACAGCCCATTCCAGGGCTGGGCTGGGAAGTTTTCAGCACCAGCTCCCGGGTTTAAAATCACAGAACAAACGCAGTGACCTCCTGTTGCTGCCATGAGTCCTTTCTCTCCTCAAGGGACCACCAGAAGGAACCATCCCTTTGCAGCCTGGGCAAATCTCTGCTGGTGCAGCTGTGTCACTCTGATACCTCCCCGGTGTAGTAGGAACACTGCAATTTAAAGCATTAACATTTATATAATAATAGTAAAAAAAATGTAATTTTACTTGACTGGCTTGTTTTGCTCACACTAAGTGGCTTGATCTTGTTGATAGAAAACAGATTTTTTTTTTTTTCCAGAGGTGTTCCAGCTGCAGGAGCTTTTTGCTGGGTTTGCTGATTTGCACATTTAGACTGTAGAAAGACACCTGGGATGGAGCTGGGAATGGTGAGGAAGCCGCCTCCTGCTCCTGCGAGCTGTCTGCCAGGACCTGGAAGGAAGACAGGCAGGAGAGGAGGCAGCAGGAACAATCTTGTTCTTCCCATTTTATTTTAACCAAGAGCTTTCTTCTCCTTCTTTAGAGCTGTCAGCACCTGATCATTAGGATTAATGAATGTGCACAGAAACATTGGGCTTCCATCATTGCCGTTTCCTTCTGAAGAAGGAAAGAGGGAAGGATTCTTTCAGCTCCTGCTGATTATATCAGATGTGTGCTGATCCCTTATATTTTTCACCCAGAATTTAATTCTGCCTACCTCTCCTAGCTCAAGGTTAAGAGCTAAGCCAGCATTGCAGCTTGCTGCAGAAGATTTGGAGCTTCGCAGCTCCCAGATGGTGTTCAAGGCATTGGAACTTGCAGCATTTCTTAACAAGTTGATTTTACTGCAGCTCGTTCTGTGTTTCACTGCAGTCCCCGCTCCTCTGTATTTAAACCTCAAATCTGTGGCAGATTTGAGACTGACTCCATGGGAGAAAGGGCTGGGCTGGCAGATGCTCCATCCCTGGAAGTGTTCAAGGCCAGGTTGGACGGGGCTTGGAGCAACCTGGGATAGTGGAAGGTGTCCCTGTCCGTGGCAGGGGGTTGGAATGAGATGGTCTTTAAGGTCCCTTCCAACCCAAACCAATCTGGGATTCGATGAAGTTTGTAGTGCTTGGCTGAACCCTCCGTTCACTTTAAAGCAATACCTCATAAACTGGATTTTGCTCCACCTTTCCATTGTTTTGTCATGCTTCAGTAAGGCAAGATTCCTCAGGAATTTGGGTTTTAAATAACCAGTAGCACTGCCCGGAGCCAGCTGTGATCCGAACAGAGCCAGCTTCTCCCCTGACCCACGCCAACCCCGACCGTCTCCCGAGCAGCGATGTCCCGTTTCCTTGAATTGTCTCACAGTTTTACGAAGGGAACAAATATATTCAGGGAACATTACAATGGGTCCAGCAACCTCCTCCAGCTTGTGATGCCGGACACAGGTTTAGTCATTATCCCCAGAGGGGAAGGACGTGTGCTCCGACCCACCCAGACCGTCCGGCTCCTCCTGCTGCGTTTGTGCCTCTGTGTCCCCACCAAGCTCCCCTTAATCGCCCGGTGTGGCGACCTGAGAGCTCCATCCCTGATCCATAAATGTGTCCATAAAGTGTCCCTTGATTCATAAATGTGGGGTTTTTTTGTACTGCTGTCTTTGGCAGGAGGGGGAAAGTGCAGTAACTGCGCTGTGTGAGGCAGTGGGAGCTGTGCCAGGGTAGGCTCAGGTTGGATGTTAGGAGGAATTTTTTCACAGGAAAGGTGATTAAACATTGGAATGGGCTGCCCAGGGAGGTGGTGGAGTCACCTGGAAGTGTTTAAGGAAAGATGAGATGCAGCACTCAGTGCTCTGGTCTAGTTGGCAAGGCGGTCATTGGTCACAGGTTGGACACGATGATCTTAGAGGTCCTTCCTAACTTAATTGATTCTGTGATTCTGCTTCGGGGGCTGCCAGCCCTCATTGGACCCTGATTTTTGGGGGATCCCTGGCTTTGAAATCTGTTGCCCCTGGGAGCTGTGAGTACAAAGGGGTCTCCCCAAACTTTCTCCTTCCCTCAGAGGCAGCATGAACCCTCTTTAAAGAGTTCCCTGATCCATAACTGTGGTTATTTTGTACTGATAGACCTTTTTTTTTGTATTATTTGACTCTGGTTTTTGGGGGATCCCTAGCACTGAAATCCGGGGAGCCCTGAGGGGGCTCCCCATGAGCTGTGAGCCCGAAGGGGGCTCCCCAAGCCTTCTCCTTCACTCAGATGCAGCCATGGACCCTCTCTAAGTGTTCCCTGAACCATAACTGTGGTTATTTTGTACTGATAGACATTTTTTTCTGTATTATTTGACTCTGTTTTTTGGGGGATTCCTGGCCCTGAAATCGAGGGAGCCCCGAGGGGGCTCGCCAAGCTTGCTCCTTCCCTCAGACTCAGCCATGGACCCTCTCTAAGCGTTCCCTGATCCATAACTGTGGTTATTTTGTACTGACAGACATTTTTTTTTGTATTATTTGACTCTGTTTTTTGGGGGATTCCTGGCCCTGAAATCGGGGGAGTCCTGAGGGGGCTCCCCAAGCCTTTTTCCCTCAGACGCAGCCATGGACCCTCTCTAAGTGTTCCCTGATCCATAACTGCGGTTATTTTGTACTGACATTTTTTTTTTGGTATAATTTGACTCTGTTTTTTTGGGGGGGATTCCTGGCCCTGAAATCGGGGGAGTCCTGAGGGGGTTTCTTCCCTCGGAGGCGGCCACGGACCCTCTCCGGGGGTTCTGCCCGGCGGGCGATCCCGCCTCGTTCCTCCCCGGCGCCGGGTCCGGCTGCGAGGAGCCCCGGCGGAGGTCCGAGAGAGGGAAGCAGTGAAGGAAAGAGGGAAGGAGCGAAGGAAGGAGGGAAGGAGCGAGGGAAGGAGGGAAGGAGCAAGGGAAGGAGGGGACGGGCGGTGCCGCCTTCCCCCCCCCCTTTTCCCCCCACACGCCCTCAGCGCGGCCGCGCCGCGGGGCCGCGCGCGGCCGCCGGTTCCGCCTCCTCCGCCGCCTCCCCGCGGCCGCCGCCGCCATGTTGGATGGTGCGTGTGGGTGTCAAGCGCAGCCCGCGGCCGCCGGGCACCGGCACACCGGGACACCGCGCCCGCCCCGCGCCCGCAGGTCAGCGCGGCCCCCGCCGGGCGCGGGGCTGGGTGCGGGGGGGGGAGGGGGGGGGAC
>JAWWLV010000035.1:14403409-14437964 GCA_035041135.1 Platyrinchus mystaceus
GGCCTTGGACACTTCCAGGGATGGGGCAGCCACAGCTTCTCTGGGCAACCTGTGCCAGGGCCTCCCCACCCTCACAATTCCTTCCCAGTATCCCATCTCTCCTTGCCCTCTGTCAGTGGGAAGCCATTCCCCCTTGTCCTGTCACACCATGCTCTTGCAAAGAGCCTCTCTCCATCTCTCTCCATCTTTTCGTGGACTTTTCTCCTTAGAAAAGATAATTGTTCTCTTCCCCAGGTAGCAGACAAGTAGTGTTGGGTAATATTTCAGCTAAAAGAGTCCTGAATTCCCTGGTGGTCCTGTGAGGACCAGAGAAGAGATCTCTGGCTGTCAGGTGGCCTGGCCAGTGATGTTCAGGTTGGTTTTCATCTCTATTATTCCTGCAGTCACTTTTAATGAAGAGCTAACAAACATCTGATGTCCACTATAGTGCAGGGAGCAGAAATGGATTCAGCTTGGACTGACCACATCATTATTTACATAACTGGTTAATCATGCTAATTTTGTTCCAGCTGTCAGCCATTTGATTGCTTTAAAACTTGGAGCTTTTAAGAAGCCTCAACTCTTGGATCACTGCTGGGAAATGCCAAAGGCCTAATTTGTTACTTCATAAAACGCTGATAGTCTCTCTTGATACAGAAATTAGTGTTTTGCTTCTGTGGTTGGGGTTTGTTGTTTGTTTTTGTGTTTTGTTTTGTTTTTTTTTTAGAGAGAGAGAGAAATCATTAAATGTTAATCAGTTTTAGGAGAAATACATTACAGAGTAGTTACGATATTCCTGCTCGTGCTTTTCTTAGGTCTCATATGTAGGATGGGGAAATGACTATCAATTTTGCCTGGCCTAGAAGAATATAAGTCCCTCTAATATCTTTATTTAATGACTGGCACTCAGGAAGCAACTTTCCAGTCTTGCAGTGCCATATTTGCAGAGCTCTGAATTGTCCCCTGGGAGTGGTGCTGATAGCAAATGAAATGTGCCTGGTTTGTAGGAACGCCTGTAATGTTCTTTTTCCACTTTGCCTCGCTCTGATCAGTGCAGGGAAAACATCGAGACGTGTACCAGTGTCCTGCTGGCTTAAGTGCTTCAAAGAACAGCGGGTTTTTGTGTTTTCCAGTAGCCTGGCTGCTCATTAGGAAGGCAGGAGACTCCCATGGAGGAGAACAACATGGATGCTGCCCTCTGGAATAAAACCTGCCAGGGCTCCTTGTAGGGTCGCTGGTGTTGGTGTGCCCCGGGTTGGTTACAGGCTGGTGTGTGCTGGATAACTGAGTTAGTTTAGGAGGCTGTAACGAGGTTCCTTTCCTGTTCTGTGAGGGAAAAGAGCTCAGAACTGGTTGTCTGTCAGAGTAGGTGAATTCAGAGACCCTGAACCAAACCCCAGGGTGGGTCTGGACCTCAGTGGCTGAGCCTCTCGGTGAGTGGTGCAACAGGTAGAGAGCTACAGACAAACTGATCTTCCTTATTGATCTCTTTGCAAATCACAGTTTTGTCTTTGGTTTCCAAGTTTGCCTGATTTTATGACAATGCTCCAAACCGTTGCTAAAGGCAAAATAGTTGCCTCAGACACTTCTAAGGTGTGTTTGGGAGGTAACTGGAGGTTGTAGACAGCTTTTAAGGAGAGAATTAGCTTAAAGGACCGAGCTTGAGTTCCTTCAAACTGGAGTACACATGTTCAGTTACCACAAGAAGCTAAATGCTTGTAAATGTCTGACAGTGGAGTTTGATGAATTGTTATATTAACTGGAAAATATAAAAGTATTTTGTGTCTGTTGGTTGCAGTGTCCCTGGACGCTGGGGGGTGTTTGGTTTGTAATTCATTATTACATGGAGATACAACTTTGAATCATTATGCTGGTGAGATGCTTTCCTTCTGTGTGTATAATTTTTAACTCATTTTTTGGTACTGTTACAAAAATTGAACTTGAATTGATCTCAGAACCAGCCCCCTGGATTGCATTAATTGTTAATAGTGTGTCTCTGTGTTTCCTGTCACTCAGAGCTGTTAACAGAAATGCCTCTAATGAGTGCCTGGAGCTCGTGTCCAAGGTCAGGCCTGGGCTGTTCACGCTGCCTGTGCCTTGGCTTGCAAAATCCAGCTCTTTCCAGGTGGGGAAACCGGAGCTCAGGCACGAACAGGTCCCCACTGGCAGTGGGAGTGCAGCTGGTTCTACCTCTGGGACTGGGTAAAACCAGTCCCAGCCCAGGCCTGGCTGCAGCTCCGCCTTGGAGGCTGCACTTATCTGTGTTTCTGGTGGAGGTGGCTGGGTAAAGCTTCAAGGAATCTCAGACACAGCATGTTTTGTTGTCCTCATCCATACAAATTGTTTGCAAGTAATAATTCTCCTTCCACAGTCAGGAGTCGAGTTCCCTGAGCTGTCTCAAGTAATTAGTTGAAATTTGTGCATGAGAGCTCTGCAGTTCCCTCCACGTTTCTGCAGCTCCTGCCTCTCCTCCCAGTACTGTTTTATTCATGTTGTCTGCAGTTGCTGAGTCTTGTTGTGTCACTGTATAATAACTGCTAAATGTACAGGTCATGAGGAGCAGGAGAGTTTTGGAGGGTGACCCAGGCAGGAGAAGACTTTTCCTCTTTCTCCTCCTGCTTTCCTGACTCATCACTTCTTGTCCTTTGCATGTGTTGCATCTGTTCAGTGTTTATTTGAATAGCAGTCCTGGTTCCTCCTCCACTTCTCTCCTGGTTGTGTTTCCTAAGACATGGATTTGATCACCTTCAGACCCAAAGTCTTGGTGGATGTTCTTTTTCAGCAGGAACTCCTGTTCTTATCCCTTGCAGTAAAATATTAATCTGTGAATCATTTGCTCTTTTATGCTCACAGTGCAGCACTGAGGGAACAAAACTTCAACAAATGAAGTCATAAAAATTTTTTTTTTGCAAGTTCAAAGCTGCTTATGAGTTTAAAACTGGGCCAGACACCTTACCTAGAGATGTTTTCTGTCCACCCTACAGGAATCTGAAGACTCACTTGCCTTGTTTGCTTTTCAGTGTTGCAGGAGTTATGGCCAATTTTGGGGGCTGTTGTTTTAGGGCATCTCCTTAGAGATACTCAGGGGAATCTGGGGGTCAAGGCTGAAATTCAGCAGCCAGACATTGATTTAATCTTCCTCCTGTGTAACCTTTCCTGCCCTTCTGGAGATGTCACTTACATAATGTGATGTCTCCTAAAATCAACCTGGGAGTTTTCCTTATTGAAAAGCAGAAACCCAGGCAGGGTGAGCTGCCTGTTTCTGTTTGGGTTTGAGTTTTGCCACGAGAAATGCTAAAATACACGTTGTACCCCTGCTAGAAAAAACTGTCAGCACAGGCAGCAGGGCACTGGTGATGTCTGGGATGTTCTTTTGCAATTTTTTTTCTTTATTCTCTGCAATCATATTAATTTCCAGACTTAATATCAATTTAGTAGTTTCTGAACCTTTGCAAGGGCAATGGTCTGTTCAGAGCTTTGCTGGAACAAAGACATTTTAAGAATCTTAATAGAGAATCGTATAATCTTATTACAACTGCTCCTGTTTAAATCACTTCCTTGTACTTAAATAACAATCTGTCACCAGCTATTTCTTGATTGTAGTTTTTGTCAGGTGCAATTCATCCCCCTCCCTGGTTTTGTTGTACTTTTTTTTTCCCCCCCTGATTGTGCAACCCTCAGGTTGGCAAAGCTCCTTCTTTCTCAAGCAGTTCTGGCTGCCCTGGGACTGATCACAGGAGTGAATCTCTCACCCAGCCCACAGCCAAGACCTTTGTGGGACAAAGCTCCCTGAAATAACTGGTAGAGACAGTCCTGATATTCCTCAGGGAAAGGCAAACCAAAGCATCTGTAAAGGTAACTCCCTCTCCTGAGGCACAGAGGTGAGTGAGCCCCTCAGACAGGTTTCCCTGGAGGAATTGTGTTCCCCAGAGGTTCCTGGGGGTGTTCCTGCCTGGGTGAGCAGGCCCTGAGCAGCATCTGAGTTTTGTCATTCTCCTAATTTTTATTTATTTTATTTTTCCTTTTAGTAATGAGGATTTCTTCAGCCAAATCTGTTGACCCAATTGCTGCTGAAGCTGCTTTTCTACTGACTTTCAGCTCTGTTTGGACAGGGATGAGCCTTGTGACAACAGCAGTAAGGCAGAGATGTTTGCTCTAACCTATGAAATCAGCCAGAATTTAAGATCATTAATTAATCCTTATCCTGCAGTTCCATTTAGAACTGTTTTAACATGCCTGTTCCTTGGTGCACAATGTGCTCTGCCACATGGTGCATGTAAAGGAAAGCACTTCAATTATTATTTGGAAAATAGGACTTTAAAGCTTTTAATTATTCACTTAGCTAATTAATCAGTGAAACACCCTCCCATTTGGTGACATTGCTGGAATGTGACTGGTGGTGTCTGTTCAGAGATTCCTGAATTGTGCATCATCAGCAATATTGAGATCCAGGGAAGATCTGGTGCATCTTTTAAAATGCCTCTGCCCAGGTACTTTAATTACTTGATAAAAAACTCTTTCTCTAATGACCATTTGTAAGCATAAACTTCCCTCTGTTCTGTTATCTAATAAAATCTTTGCCTTCTGAGTCCATCCTGCCTTGTTGCAGGGGTTTCATTGCTTCTTGTGATGTTCTGCTGCTTGCAGTGCTGGTTTTCTTTGTTTTTAAGGGCTTGGGATGCTTGTTGTCAGTGAGAAGTGTTACTATATTTTTGCTGCTGTTGTTGAGCAGAGTTCATTAAGTTAAACTTCATCTACCAATTTAGAAGAGTTTCTCAGAAAGTCAAGATAATGCCTCTGTTGGAATGTTCTTAGATAAACAGCAGAGGTGACACCGAGTACTTTCCTTCATATGAGCAAATGCAGATCAGAAATCAATATTTAATGTTGTAATTTTTGAGCATCTCTACAACTTATATATATTTTAAAGGCTGAAATTTCTATTTGCTGCTCAGAAGAACAGGAAAACTTGCAGTGAATCATGATTATTGCAGCCCATGTTGTTTGTACTTTTTCAGCCAAACAGCTGCTTTCTGAAGATTTTATTGGTAGCTGGATGATTCCTCTGAAAGATATTTGTGTTTATCTGTTTACTGGTTCTCTTGGGAAGATTTAATAAGGAAGTAAAATACAGGAATGTTTATTATTGGTTTTACTTGGCTTTCAGAATTCTGAACTTCTAGAGAAGCTGAAGTATCGAAGCTTGAGTACAGCAAAGTCACTTTTAAACTGGTTTATTGCAGAGAAGCACTGAGGTAGATCATCAAAGGATTTTTAGTCTGCAAAACTGCTTAAGAGTTGTATTTAAAAATTTACAAATCGCTGCCCCCTTTGTGGGACACGGAGACAGGCTGAGATGTCTGGGCCTTTTTTACATTTGATTACCTAGAGAATAATCTCCTTTTGCCCAGCCTGCTGCTTCAAACACACTGAACTGGCATTTTGGTGTCTTATCTGCCAACCAGCAGTGTCTGTGGATATTTAATTTCATAATAGTACAAACCTCTGATGCTTCTGAGAGTATTTACCTGGGCTTTAGGAGTCAGAACACGACCAGCTGAAGATGTGCAATATTGGGGGGTGCTCGGCAAGGGAGTTCTGCTTTTCTCCCAGGCTGCTGAAATGTTGAGGAGGGGAATAACAGCAGGAGAGTTTTGTGGGTTCTCTTCATTATTCCTTTTTAAATTTGCTTTGGGAGGGGCTGGTGATGATCTGGATCGAGCAAAGTGTGTGAGCACATCCTGGACGTGGAGGGTGTGAGGGGTTTGTTGATCTGGGACTGGCAGTTGATGCCAAACACAGCACCTGGTTTTTTAGTGCTGTTGCCTTTGCAGGTGTAAATGCTGGAACATCCTGAATGCAGGAATACTTTTGTTCTGTATGTGCCACACAAAGTTGTGTCTGGATGCTTTGGCTTATAGCCAGATTTTTAATCTTTTTTTTTTTTTTTTTCCCTCTGTGTGTGTGTCAGCTTGGATAGTGTATATAATACTACAGTGCCTTTCCTGTCCCTGGAAATGCTGATTGTTTTTTTTAGTTTTATTTCAAGAAGAGATTTCTTTTTCTTATTCAGAAATAAAAATAAACTTTAAAGGAGGAGGAAAATTTGTGCTTTTAAATTGAGCCGGGGAAGATGAGGAGGGTCTTGAATTAAGAGTTAAAAAAGCACCCAGTGCCCATCAGACCTGTGAAACAGATGAGCCTTTAGAGGCCTCGAGGCTCGTGCTGCCATCGAGCTCAACGAGTCTGCTGTCAAAACTCCTATTTTTAATAAAATACGGTGATTTTGGCATTTTCTCCTTTCATGGGAAAGCCGAGTGAAGAGAATTAAGCCCCGCCTGCCCTTTCCGTGCTAAACAGATGCAAATCAACCCCCGTCCCTCCAGTTGCATCCTCTCCCCTCGTGGGTTTCTACACGGTTTTGATGAAAGCGGTTCTGGTGCCAACTCCCAGCCCAGAGGGCAGGTGAGAGGAAGGGAAAAAAAAAAAGCCCTCCCCGATTCCAGCTCGGTGATTAACACATCTTTTGGAGCTTGTAATGTCATCGTTCCACAGAAAACAAAGTTCCAGCCACTCCGTTGTCAGAAAGGCAAACATCAAAGCGGTGAGAAAAGAGGAGTTTATTTAAAATACAGGAGAAAGACTTAAAACGTTCGTGCTAACCTATGAGAGCTATTAAAAATTAAAAAAAAAAAAGCCTTTGAAGCCAAGCATTAAAGATTTAATAGTATTAATTGAATTAAGCTGTGGGAGTTGAGGATATGTAGACACATGTGTATGTGTTCTGAGACATCATCTGTGTTAAGGAAGCAAAGGTATTGAGAGTCGAATTAACTGTGCTTGGTTTGTAAGGGCCACCTTAACAAAAAACTCTTTATTCTGGGAGTTAATTAGAGTAGAATCCATTAGAACTGAGAGTGTAAACACAAGGCCGAGGTACTTCCAGCCTTGGGAAACTGCAGCGAGGCAGAGCCGACCGGCCTTGGTGTACCTGGGCAAGGCAGAGCAGGCACAGGAGTTTCCAGTCTACACTGAAGGCTAATTTTGTTTATATTATTAAGGCTGATTTATTTCCTTTAAAGGTTAAATTCCTTTTCCTTTCTCTGTTGTGAAAACAGTAATTTCATACCGTTGTACTCCATGATAAGGTCTCTCCCCATCCCCTTTCCCGTTTACAGTCCCAGCCACAGGTTTGGGCTTCTTTTTGTTGGCTAAACGTTCGTGTCACTTCACAATCATTTTCTCTCAAGACTGGCTGGTAGAACTTATCACTGTGTAGGAAGAAGAAGTTTGTCCCTCCATAGCTCTGTAAATAGACAACAAAGAAAAATCAGATTCAGGCTTGTGGCACTGTAACAGTCGCAGTAACCTGGTGTTGAGGGGGTTTTGTTGTTTCTTTTTCCTTCTTTGCAAATCAAAAACTCATTTTAAGGCTTAATATATTTGCCCTGGACATTCACAAGCAGGAAAAGGCCGAGTCCTTGTGCCATTTGTAGAAAAAAGAGTAATCAAAGCTTCTTGCAAGAGTGGCTTGGCAAAGGGAGGTGATGTCCAGGGAGAGCAGGATTTGGTGGCTGTGGGAATACCGGTGTGGAGGGACCCCCCAACCCCCCACGAGGGGTAACAAAATTGAGGGTGATCTTAATACATTCATTTTTTCCTTCTTCAGGGAGGTGGTTGCTGGTGGTGTGAGCCCTCCCTGCTGCAGATGTAGCTCCTAAATGATTCAGCACGGTGTGTTGTAAGAGTATTGATGAATTCATTACTGTTCCCTGATGGATGTTAATGGGCTGGGGGATGGACTAGATGGAAAGCTCTTGGAAAAAAAAACCCCAAAGGTTAGAAAATGGAGTTGGGTGAGTTTTTAAGCCACTTTCGTGTTCTGTGTCTAAATCTAAAGAGAGAATGTTTTTAATGACTTGCATGAAAACTGTGGTTAAAAGAATAATCAGCAGAGCAGAGATACCAGGCAGCTCTGGGAGGTGCAGAGAGGAGCAGCACTACCCAGGGCATTTACCTGCACTTTGTTTGATGTGTCCCAAGCCATAATCAGCTGCTTTGGAAGCACCAGAGGTGGGTATTGTCCTCTCCATGTGGGCTCCTGACAAGATATCTGGAGTCCCAAGGACATGGGCAGAGCTGCTGGTTGCAGAGCAGCAAAGCTGAGAGAGGGTATAACGTGTTCTCTGCAAGAGCTGGCTGGGAGAAAATGACCTTTAATGATGGAACAGGCACAGATGCTTTTGAGTAACAAGTCTTTGTCATCCTCTGGGAAACGAGCAAGTTGACTCCCACTCAAATAATTTTCTGTCTAAAAATCCAGAATAGATAAAAGAGGAGGTAGGATATTACTGCTGGAGGATAGATTCAGAAAACCTGAGGAATTGTTATGCTGACAGCTGAAAATTTCTGTATATCTGCATAGGAGAATGTGGGTTTCACTGGCATCTTCAAGACAGATTTTTTTTTTCTTCATTTCCTCCAAAACCAACAAAATAATAATAATAAAACAATAGCAAATCATTGCTTTTGTGAATATGGGTAATTCTTGTTAGTGACTGAATGAAGGAACTGTAAAGTTTTAAGTAGCATAATGAGGAAAAATCCTTAATGTCAGGTGTGCTGATTTCTTTTTTTAAATCTTTCAGTGATTCACTTCCATCAAAGCTGAACTTTAGAGTACAGCTCAAAAGCAGGAACTGGGGCAGCACAGAAGTTGACCAAAGCGATTTATTCCTGTATCATTCCGTGCTCTTGAGTTCTGTTTCATGGTGAGGAGAATCCAGTGTAAATCCAGGCTGCTGCTGGCAGGGTTGTGCCCTCTCCTCTGGAATTGCCTTTCCTGCCCAGGTGGTGATCCTGCATTGGACACCTCTGATAGGAAGAGGGAGAAGGTTTGTTTGGAAGAGATTTTGGAAAGTGTGTGGTGTGTACAGTGTGAAAAGGTGGAAGATACAGAGCTGGAACTGGAGAAGGCTCTTGAACTGTTGAAATGACTGGTGCTTCCCTCAGTTGTGGTGCACTTTCAAGTAGTTTGGGTGACCTTGGGATTAATTGGTTGGGTGCCCTGAGCTGTGAGAAACCCCTCTCCTCCCCTGGAGTGCGGGATGAGCTCACTGGAGCGATTCCATCCTCAGCAGGAACAGGACTCTGCCTTCCACAGCAGCCCTTGGCCAGCTGAGAGCAGAGTGTAAGGTGAAACCACACCCTCAGTTCCTCCCTGAGCCCGACTGCTGAGCAGCAAATCCTGGTGTAAAACCCTGGGGTTTGGCCATAACATTCCTGCAGAGGGGGGCACCGAGGGTTTTGGGATGTGTGTTTCCTGCTTTGCAATTTTACAGCAACTTAATTAAGCGTAGAGTTACAGACTGGTTTGGGTTGGAAAGGATTTTAAAGCTCATCTCATTCCACCTCCTGCCACAGGCAGGGACACCTTCCACTGTCCCAGGCTGCTCCAAGCCCCGTCCAACCTGGCCTTGGACACTTCCAGGAATGGAGCAGCCACAGCTTCTCTGGGCAACCTGTGCCAGGGCCTCCCCACCCTCCCAGGGAAGGATTTCCTCCCACTCTCTAATCCCATGAGCTGCATGTAGCTCAGTTTTCTGAGGGTTAAAGGACCCTGATGTTGTTACCAGTTATGACAGTTGAATTGAGACAGTGTGTTGACTTTTGAAGATGATTGTGAAAATCTGGTGGCTGTGGGGGAAGGTACTTGAAATTTTATGCCATGAATGGGCATTGATGAGTGTAAATAGGATATTAAATCAATCTCCATTTTCCTTAAAGGCTTGTAGTTTGTGCTGGCAGGCAGCACACTGAAAAAAGTGGTGTTTTGGATGTAAGGGCAGGTGTGACTGAAAAAAGGAGTGTTTTGGTTGTATGCACAGGTGTCTCTGCATCTTGCACTGTTCCTTGAACAGTCCTTTTCCTTAGAAATTCGTGTCATAAAGCAAAAATATTAATTAATCCCTCAGCTTCTACCAGTAGTAGCATGGAGAGTTAAACTGTTTTTTTCCCCCCCTCTAATCTCTGTCATGATGAGCATTTGCCTTTGGCCTACTGAATTTATTAATGTGGTTTCATGTCTGTGGTGTGTAGGTGGGTTGGAGAGACCGCACTTGGTGACGTCTGCCTCGTATTAATAAAGTGCCAAATGAATTTAGTTAATGAAATCATCGGCTAATTAGTTGTTAGTAGCAGGTACCTTCCCAAAATATGGAGTCTGACACACGAGCACAGATCTAGGTGAATATGAATTTAAAAAAATTCGGTTCTGTAAGAAAACACTGGGGTTTAAGGAATGGAGGTGGCATTCTGTGGTCTTGCAGGTTTTTTGGTTGTGTTGTTTGCAGTCCCTCCTGTGCTCAGGCTGATCTCTAGTGACAAGGCTGGCCTTCTCTAATTAGAATAGATCCTAAGACACATCCTCTGGCAAGAATATTGAGTATCCTCCTCCCTTCCAGAATGGAAATACGGAAGGGGGGAAGTGTCTCTGTCGGAAATACTATTCAGGTATAACCTGGTAAACTGAATTTATTTCAGCTTGTTACCTTTCAGTCAAGGCACACATTGGGTGATTCATTTTCCTCCTCAGCTTGTGAGAATAAGTGCCGAAACGCTTTCATTCCAGCAGGTAATCCCCGGAGAACAAATTCCTTTGGAGAGTTTGGGGAGGTGTTTTCACTGCCCTGGTGGATTAATTTGCATTTAGAATTTCTGGCTCAGTGCACAACGGCCTGACCTCTCACTGCTCTGTAACTCTGCAATATTCTGGCGGTCACTGCACACCCAGCACTTTGCTGTGTGAAAGAACAAGCTGAGATGTGCCCAAAATACAGGTGGCACCGTCGGTGACACTTGACCCGGCCGGAGAAGAGAGGGTGTTATTTATAAAGAGCTGTTGTCAAAGCTCGTAATCCTAAAATTAGCTCCCGGAGCAGGTCGGCTTTGGATCGTTCTCGGTGATCTCGGGGCTCTGGCAGAGCCCGGCCCCTCTCACGGCCCTTCGCGGCACATTTGCAGCCGCTTCCCACGCTGTCAATAATTCCAGCTGGAAAGTCGAAGGGAGCTGTGGATGTCAAAGCACCACCGGCGCCTCTGGCTTGGCAGCTCCCAAAATAACGTGGGCAGGTAGTGCTGCCGTGTCCTGATGATGTGACATTGCTGCTCCTCACCCCCCCCTTTCCCTGCACTCTGAGAAATGAGCTGAAATACTGGTGATTTATGGAGACACCGAGTGGGAAAAGGTGTCACGGAGAAAACTTCAGCAGATTGGTGTCTGTAAATTGCTTTTAGGGCTGAATGTCCATTCAGGCTGGAATTACTCTCTCTCTCTGAGCCGGAGACATGACTGTAAAACCACTGCAGGATCTAACCTTGGGAGTCATGAATATGCATCAGGCTGAAGGAGAATTATCTTCCAGCATTAACTCTTTAAATAAAGAAATAATTTGGCCACCTGCTGCCTGTGAAAGCTGACCTTGTTCTCTCATTTGTAAAAGGGAGTGGAAAGCTTCCAAAACTTTGAATTTTGAACCATTTCCTCTTCTCAGAAATTACACTGAAGAAGACAAGCATTTAAGCTGTGAAAAATGGAAATGAAATCTTTCCTCTGGAGTTAACCCTGTTCTTCAAACCCTTTGCCAGCCTGTATTTGTAGCTCGTTTCCTAAATAAGTTTGAAGGTTGAGGAAGGGCATTGATGGTAATTTCAGTGTCTTCACTTGGCTCTTTAATTCCCATGAATTGCTGTTTTCTCTGCTGTACAATAGTGACAGAGAGCTAATAAGTGTGTTACTTGTTGGCTTTTATGTGTAGTGCCAATCTGCTTCTCTCCTCTCAGTCCTCTCCTCCAAGTGACCACAATAGACAGTTGCCCCTTTTCCTGTTTGCATTTGGGAACAAGGTTTGTGTTGCAGTTGGATATTATATCACAGACAGTGTTATGATACCCTCTGGTCTGCCAGTTGTTCTCTGGGAATTATTTATGAAGAGAGTGGGGGGAAAAAAAAATCTGGGAGAGGAAATTTCTCCGGTTGTGTGGGATCCGGTGTAAGAAAAACGCTTTGCTGTGGTTTTTTTTCTGTGTTATATTCCTGATTTTTATATAAAGGTTTGTGCTCAGGTTGTCTTTATCCTGAATTTCTGACCTGTTGGGATTGGGGTTGTGTTTGAGTGCGTGCAGGGGTGGTGTTGGTGTCTGTCCAGGGGAGCTTCTTCCATACTCCCCATCTGGCAGTTCCTTCTCTTGGCCTGATCCTTTGCAGCCTGGCAGGGATCTGATTTATCCTGGAATTCAGGTCCCTGGGGATCACCTGCCTGACAGCAAGGAGAGCAGATCTCTAGGTATTTGTGTGTATTCCCCCCCAGAGGTGAGCAGGGATATCTTTATGTAGATTGATGTCTGTAGAGACAGATCACAGATGGACTGATTGAATTAATACCCATTTTCAAACCCTCACTTTTTATGCATGTTACTTACAGTAAATGTCTAATTTAACTATGTATGTTGTCTATAGTACTGTTAATTAAGATTTTATGCAAGGGTCTGGTGAACTTCATATGTTTAATGTTAATTCTCACACTTAATATTAAAGGCTTTTCCTGTATTTCTGGTCCATGCTTAGCTGGACTATGGATATCTTTACCTTCAGGCTGATATGGAGGGCAGATAGTGCAGACAAACATTCCAGAGGTGTGAATAGATTCTGCTGAAAGCCTGGCCATGGGTGGGTTTGTGTGGCTGTTTTTCTTTGAACTACATTTATTAAGGACTTTGTGGCTTGGCCCCATTTCTGGGTTAGTCTCAGCAAGTCCAAGATGTTTCCCCGTCTGGATTTCATTTGCTGAGTTTAATCTCTTGTGAGATAGAGAGATGTTGAGAAGTTCAGTCAGGAATTCCTCCTGGCTGCCTATTGGGTGTAGAAAAGCACCAGGAGAACTCGCTGTGTGATGAAACTGTTGGAATAGGGAGAAGGAAATGGGCTGTTCCCCTCCAGGTTACCTTTGGAAGCACAAATGAGCTTCCCCTTGTCATCTGCACACCTGGTTCCTCCTCTGTTTAAAGATGACAAGGTACTTATAAACCAGAGAAAACGGCTTTGTAGGCACCAAGAGAGAAAATGAGGAAGGCTCTCCTTAAACTCCCTCTTCCCCTCCCCCTTTAACCTTCCACAGAAATCTTCCCGAGCTCAACAGGCCCTTTTCCTGTTAGGAAGGAAGTTTAAAGCAGCAGCTTTAATCAGCTGGTCTTACTTTCTGCTTTCTTTGCACCTCTCCTGTTAAAAATGCAAACTCTCATTTGTGCTGGAGTTGCAAGTGCGTTGTACTTCCTTGTGGTTTGTTGTGAGAACTTAATTTCTGGAGGTTTCTGGGGAAAAACCCAATAATCTAAACTTTCTGGGTAAGTATTTGATGGCTCATTTCACTTACTCCACTGTGTTCTCTCCTGTAAATGTTTGCTCTGATTGTTCTTCCAAACCCCTACTCCAGCCTTACTCTCTGCTAGGAGAGTTCCAGTTCAGGGTCCTGCCTTTCTTCCCCTGGATCCTCCTCTGAAACCAACTGCCCTGTTTCCTACTGGGGAAGCAATGAAAGCTCTTCTCTTTCTGGGGCTGTTTTTTGGACCTGGACAGCTTTATGTTACATTTAATGAGCTCCAAAAGCGAGGCCAGAGTTGGATCATTCTTACACATCTCACAGGCTCGAGAGACTTTAGGTAGAATATTTTCACTGTGTTGTTGTGTAAAAATGGCTGGATTTGGTGCAAGAGGGAGAGAGGGGGAGCAGTCAGAGGGTTTGGAGGTTCAGCTTGGCCTGTGAGACCAAGCCCTGATGGTCTGTGCCCCTGCTTGTGTTGGGAGGATGATTAATTCTTCAGGGATTTACACGAGAGGTGTTAAAATGATTTTTTCCAAAGCTTAAACTAAGTTGTAAAGTAATAAAACCTCTCTTTTTTTTTTCTTTGGAGGTACACAGGTGAGGCACTTTGTCCTATATGTGCTTGTAAAAATATTTTGGTAAGGCCTCTCATCCCTGGCCTTAAAGAAATAAAACTCTCCTAAGACAGGAATGTTTTTTTTTCATAGATTTACAGCGGGTTAAGAGACAGGAAACGGGGTTAGGAGTAAGTGGTTGGTTCTCACAGGGAAGGGCTGTTCCCAGCCAAGGTTCCTGCTGAAGATCAGTGCTCTTGCAAATATTCCCTTTTCCAGATTGTTCCTAAATAAAGTGGCCAAACTGAAGCAAATCAATCAGATTTGAAGTGAATTTGCATTGAGAAGAAGGATGAGGGATAAAGTGGCAGATGGAGAAGAAACGACCCCGGGTTCATCTGCAGGATCAGGGGCACAATTCCCAAAAGGCACATGGGCTTTTAGGAAGTTATTTGATAAATGGGAAATCCTAAGCAGTGAATGAGCATGTTGTGATGGAAACCTGTGTGATTTCCAAATCTGAAATGCAAAGAGCTTGGAACTGTGTGTGTGTCTGAAGGATCCGTGCGTGGAAAGACGATGATCTGGAAAAGCTTCTAAAGGGGCTGAATTTCAGGAGCTCCTCAGCTCAGAAAGGCACAGCCCATTCCTGTGGAACCAGGAGTGACAGAAACAAGCCCAAGGTGACTTGTTCTTTCTTAGAAACCACTCAGGGAGCAAACACTGAGGTTTAAAATGAGCTGAAGTCCCTGTTTGGGCGGTGCCCTCGCTGTGCCCCTGCTTGTACCTTCCCAGGGTGGCACAGGGAGCATGGGTGGCTTCCAGCAGGGGTTGGAGTGGCCCAGTGTGCCCACTGCTGCCATCTGAGGTGTCCCAAGTTCCTGATAAGATAAAGCAAGGGGATAGATGTGTCCTGTGTTCCTTTCTCACAACATTTACACAAAGATTTGTGTTGGAGGATGTTGGCCTTGGTGGACTTGTTATCAGAGGTTTTCTAGCCCTCCCTGTTTTGATTTTTCGTGTTATTTACTGCTTTTCTGGTTGGATGGCAAGCTCAGTCCTTGTGGGGGGTTGGATTCTTGTGCTCTGGGATCTGTGTAACCATTGGAATTGTGTTTGTGATGAGCCTGGCACTTGGATCCTCTGCTGGCTCCACTTCTACCACCTGAAGAAGTTCCTGCCTGCAGCCTGCTCTTAGTTGGGACCATCCAGATGCCCCTGGAGAACTGGTTTCTGCTTTGGCTGTGAACTTACCTTACCCATTATTGACATCAAGAAATGGTTTAGGATAAATAAGATGTGTGTTGTGGGCTTTTTTTTACATTTATTTATTTATTTATTTTCTTACTGTTGCCCTGCCTTTTGCAAGTGGTGCATTAGAGAGTCATCACAGGGGCAGGTGATAATTTGGGCAGTGTTAACTTTGTGAAGTGGAATGTTTATTGTGCACAAACCTGTAAGTGCCCCAGAAGATGCCCCTTTTTATTCTTGTTGCCACCAGCCATCTGCCAACAGATCAACACTCTCCTGCAGCTGGTTCCAAACACTGGGGGAAACACCAGGGTGATGCCATTTACCTGAAGTTTAGTGTTGAACTCATTTGAAGTTCCACAATGTCATAAGAGTTTTTAATCTGCCAAAAAATTAACCTTAGTGTGGAACAAGATGAAATACAGTAAGTCATTGGAGTTGTTCTGTGGTGGCTTAGCTTGCCCAGAATGGTTTTCTGGGAAGGGAATATGTCTTTATGCTAAAAAAAGTCCTTATAGAGCTGCACTGACACTGAATTTTGCTTTCATTCCAAATGGCACCACCGTCATTTGAAGAATGGTAACAATTCCAGGCCTGAAATCTGTGCTTCACTTGTCTCCAGTGTCTTTGTAAGGGATAGGGTTGGTTTTTTGGAGTGTTTGGAGAAACATTAGAGGACATCTGGAACGGGCATCCCTGTTCATGTGGGTTTGGTTGCAGAGTCCTTGCTCAGTGTTGTGCAACTGGTGAATATCAGGGGCTGTTCTGTGTTAATGGAACAGCAAAATCCGCCAGTTTGCTCAAGTAATTTATTCTAAAGCTTAATAGGCCTCTGTTTACTTGAAACAGTGACCTTAACTGAAGAACTGCCACAGCTTTCCAGCTCCAGAGCTTGGCCTTGGGTTTTCTTGCCAATCATTTTGGCTTTACAGTTCCATTCTCATGACGAGTGTTGTCAAACATGTGGACTAAAATGCATTTGGGAAAAACTATTCCCTTCTAATCTGCTTATCCTCAAAGGTCACCTCGAGTTGCAGTGTGTGCTGAAGCTCAGGACTCTTCCCCGGGCCTCAGGGGTCTCTGGGTGGGCTTTAAACTTAACCTGGGGTTTCAGAAATGGTTAAATTTTAGGAAGTTTGCTCGTTCCCTCAGTTCAGGTTCCTGCAGGAATGGGAACAGCTGTCAGTGTTAGAGAGAAGCTGCTAAACACGGAATTTCTGGTGTGGTTTGATCTCAGCTCTGTGAGCGCTGTAATTTCTGTATTTAAAAATTCTAGGCTTTTACTTTAGAAACTAAATCTGTAAATAATTTCTTGGAGTTTGGTTTGATTTTAGAATTTTGCAGTTCCATCAGCAGGGTCATCTTCTTACTTTTGTTTTGCTCGGCGCCTCAGGTTGTTAATCTTAAATGTTTGATGTTGCTCGTGAGAAGAGCAAGTTGTTTTCAAAAGGAGAAGAAATTCAGGGAGAAAATTCATCAGTTCCCTCTAGGAAATTTGTCCCAAGTGGACACAGATTGTTGGCTGTGCAGGAACACTAATGTGCTTTGTTTTCTTTCCTCACTCAGGTCGTGATTTTCGTTTTCTCGTGTCATTCTCTTGAAGAGAGGAAATGGTTGTAGTGGAATGTGTTACAAATAAGCCACTGATACGGAGCCTTTGCAGTTCAGAAACGTTCATAGAGGAGCAAATTTAGCCCTTTGCTGTTTGTGTTCTGCAACCTGCCTGGAAAAAAGGGAACTAAAAATGACGACTTCGTCTATCAGACGGCAGATGAAGAACATTGTGAACAATTACTCAGAGGCCGAAATAAAAGTTCGGGAAGCGACCTCTAATGACCCCTGGGGTCCTTCCAGTTCACTGATGACTGAAATAGCAGATCTGACTTACAATGTTGTGGCCTTTTCTGAAATTATGAGCATGATCTGGAAACGGCTCAACGACCACGGCAAGAACTGGCGACACGTGTACAAGGCCCTGACGCTCTTAGATTACCTGATCAAAACCGGCTCCGAGAGGGTGGCCCAGCAGTGCAAGGAGAACATTTTTGCCATCCAGACACTGAAGGATTTCCAGTACATTGACAGAGATGGCAAAGACCAGGGCATCAACGTGAGGGAGAAGTCCAAGCAGCTGGTGTCGCTCCTGAAGGACGACGAGCGGCTCAAGACAGAGAGGGCCCAGGCTCTGAAGACCAAAGAACGCATGGCCCAGGTGGCCACCGGAGTGGGCAGCAACCAGATCACCTTTGGCCGAGGCTCCAGTCAGCCCAACCTGTCCACCAGCTACTCAGAGCAGGAGTATGGAAAGTCTGGAGGATCCCCAGCGTCTTACCATGGCTGTAAGTACAGGCAAACACACAGCAAAAGCTCCTCTGCCTTGTCTTCTGAGGGATTTTTGCATCCAGATTTGCTGCTGGAGGTGAGGGTGAACCCGAGAGAGCTCAGGTGGTTGGAAAGTGGTGCCAGGAACACCAAAGTGGGTGTTCAGCTTTGGGTTCAGTCCCTTCATGGGATTCACCTGAGTTGGACTCAGTGATCCCTGTGTGTCCCTTCCAGCTCAGAATATTCTGTGAGTCTGGTTGTGCTGCCTTTGTGGATCTGCTCCACTCCCTGACAGCTCCTCCAGGGCCTGGGGGAATGGTTGGTTGGAGGGGATGTGTGTAGGGACTCAGTTTTCTCTCAGTTCCCAAAGGTAGCATTGTCAGGCTGCTTTTGTGAACGTGGTCCAGAGTTTGATGTGGGGGAGGAGATTGAGAAGGGATTTTTTTCTGTTTTTTTTTTCTTGGAAATTCATTCTTTTTGTTGTATAACTCATGGGCTCATAGGATGGTTTGGGTTGGAAGGACCTCAAAGCTCATCCCATGAGCAGGAACACCTTCATTAGCCCAGGTTGCTCCAAGTCCTGTCCAACCTGGTCTTGAATTCAAGAAAAAATTAGAAATCCAGAATATTTCCAGGATCATTTTGCTACTTGATGCTGCTGCTATTGTACTTTGACAAGAGTGCTGCTGTTTAATTTCCTTTATTGCTTACTCAGCAGTTCTTCTGCTCTGAACCTGTATTTAAATATTTATATTTTCTGGTGTGAAAGTATCTCCACTAAATACTATATTTCTTTCTTAAAAAAATAATACAATGATGTGGGAAGAACAAATTCTTTCTACCACTGCTTGGGGGGGACTCCCTGTCATGTCAGGAAGAGAGGCCTGATTTGGCACTAAATCCTCCTTAATGTAAGTAATGATCTGATGAAAGCTGCTTTGGCTGGAATGTCAGTGGTTGTGGTCTAATTCTGAAGGAAAACCTTGTCTTTAAATGACTGTTCAGGGTGTGTGGAGGGCTGTAATCCAGCCAGGGGGGAGAATCCACTGAGCACCAGTTGGAGGAATCTGAACTTTGTCATGTCCTGGGTCCCAAAGTGCTGCTCAAATCAGGAATATGTGAGTGTGCCAACACTTCCTGGGGAAGGCAGGAAAATCAAACTAAATCTGTCCATTTAAATCCAGAAAGAAATATTTTGCAGGTGATGTGCATGAAGGTTTCCAGGTGTGAGATTTGGATGACAAACCTCTGTAGTTTTTGTGTAATAATCATATCTCTGTATGTACCTAGGGTTTTTTATAATAACCATGCTAGAGCATTGTTTCAGTGGGAATTTTTAAAGCACATCATGTGTATTGTCACCACAACAATAACATGTTTTTCTTTTGAAGTCTGTAGATCACTGTTGACTACAACAAAAAATTCTTCATTTAGGATATACCTTGAAATACCCTTTTTAACTTGGGCTGATGAATTAAATAATAGTGACTGAGTTATGCTGAGCACACCTTGGGTTCCACAGGGTGATTGTCTCACCAGCTCCTGCCTTTAATTAGTGCCTGGAACTCTTGTTTGGCACAAAAATGCTACCAGAGGCTCCAAACTGTTCCTCCAATGGGGCTGAGCAATGCAGGGTGTGTTCCTCAATTGTTCCTTGGGACAAGCAGCAAGTTTGGCTCTTCTTTCAGTGCAAAGTGTGGATTTAGTGGATGCTCCCATTTCCCTGGGGGTCAGGATTGCTTTTGAGGTAATGATTTCTTAAGCTTTTCTTCCTCCTCCCCTCTGAGCACAGACCTAAGAAGCTTTAGAAATCTCAGGCTTTTCTTTTTTCCCCCCTCTCAGTTCTTCCTCAGTCCTGGACTTCCCACAGTGGCTCAGCCCAAACACTGTCAGTTTTTTTCTATTTTGAAGTTTTAATGTGTTTTTGTCAGGTTTATTTGAAT
Source organism: Platyrinchus mystaceus (assembly GCA_035041135.1). Classification (NCBI taxonomy): domain Eukaryota; kingdom Metazoa; phylum Chordata; class Aves; order Passeriformes; family Tyrannidae; genus Platyrinchus; species Platyrinchus mystaceus. The sequence goes on from JAWWLV010000035.1 coordinate 14,422,838, forward strand.
ACAGAGCAAAGCAGGCCACACCTTTCAGAACAGCTGGGCTAAATACTTCTGATAGTGGAAAACTGTGTAGAGCTTTATCCTGGGAAACAAGGAAGGAGTGTCATTAAAATCCAGACATTTAATCTGTTACATAAATGTGGGGTTATTCCTGTGCCTTCTAAATTTGATGGAAAAGATGCTTTTCATTATTTAAAGTGAAAGAGATTGTATGCATCCTGTTTTATTTTTTTAAGTGATAACCTCCTTTTGTTCTGAAAAGATGGATTCAGTAGGAAATATGTGAAAGGAATTAAGTTGTGCTTGGCTCCTGGGAAATATTCTCCTTGTAGCAGCTCGAAGATGTGGTTGCTGCACTGTATATTCTGGCAGAATTCTCTTTCATTCCTCTGAGCCTTTGAAGAGGAGATCAGAGACATTTAGATTTGCAATCTATAGCATGAGGTTTGCCTCTTAAAAATGTACATCCCTCCTCTCTGCTAAATATATCACATGTCTCCTTACCAGTCAAATATCAGTAAAGTTTGGGAGAGTTAACAGACTTTTTGCCCACATCACTAAATGAAATATTCTGTCTCTCAGTGGTTTTGGCATTGGCACATTTTACTTTTGTTCCTCGTTAGTGGGGGTTGCAGATTTTGGGAGTTCATTCCCCTCGCTCGAAGAGATGATGTTGGGCTGTAAAATCTCATTTTTGAGACTTTCTTGCAGCAGAAATGAAGGCTGGAAGAGCTGGGTGGTTCCTCCAGGACAGTGGATGCTGTGCTGGGTTGTGCCTGAGGGACCCCTTCCCTTTCTGTCACTTCCTAAAAGTGCAATATTGGATAAATCAGTGGCCCCTTTTTGGTTTGATTTGGTCAGAGTGTTGAATCAGCTGCAGTGCCCAGACTGAACCCTGCAGTGCTCCCACTCCTGCTCCTCCCCAGCCTCGGAGCACCCGGGGCTTTGGATCCAAGTGTTGGGTTTTGTACTTGATGTTGAGCCACAAGGGGTTTTCTTACAGACTTGTTGGTCATTGTGCCCCAAATTTATCCTTTGTGAAACAACAAAAACAGCACTTACAGCTGAAAGAACTCAAGGTGGAAGGGGATCTCTTGATTGTTGAACAATCATCCCTCACTGCTGCAGGCAAGACTTGGCAAATAAGGACATTTCTCCCCTTTTCCTTGTGGATATTTTCATCTCCTCTCTGACAGTCCTTTAGAAACGGTGGGAAGTGAAATGGGGGGAACATGAGAGTTTTTAATAAGATCCTCTCCCCCAAAGCTTTGCCTTAATGACTTGGTTGGCCCTGAAGGTCTCAGTGCTTGGGTAATTCCAGGGGGTGCATCGTGGTGTGTGAATTTACAAGTATTGGTATATTTTTGCTGTTTAGTCTCATAACCTGTAAGTGGAAGCCAAGAGAGATACTAAAGCAAAAAGCAGAAATAAATCTCCTCCCAGCCTCCATCTTGTCAACAATTTCTGACATACTGGGAACAATTGGTTTTATCTTCCAGTTGGCAATTAATGCTCAGATTAGGAGCTATTAAATATTCCATGACAAAATGCATAATAGTTTTCATTATTTTGGAAAACATGTAAATTCTCTGGAGCTGAATGAAATCTGTTGTCAGGTTTTGTTTCACTGTGGAGGAGTGTTCTGGTGTGGTGCTGAATCCAAACCTGCTGGGGAGAGGAAGGAATTATCAGGTGCATATCTGAAACCTTTTGGAGCAGCATCTCTTCACTCCTGACGTGCCTTTGTGTCTAAACAATTGTCTTTATGCTTGACATCAGTCACCCAGTTTTGAAAACTTCAACCTCCTGCTCCTGCCCTTGTTTCATCTACAGCTGCCAGTGACCACTTAAATAGGATTCTGGATTTGTGGCTGCACAGGGAAAAGTAGGGTGTTCTTAATATAGACCTCTTAAGCCTGAACTGGGATGGTGTTTGAAGCCTGGGAGGTGCTGGTCATGTTTTAAACCCAGGTTTACTGAGGCCAAGCCAGGATGTCCCTGTGATGTTTTGGGTTGTCCACACACCCTTCCCTTTGTCCAGGTGCTGCTGTGGGTTTTGGGAGGCAGAGCCAGGCTGGGGTGGGTTTAATGCCCTGATTTCATTGACACAAACGTGTGACCTGCTTTCAGAGCAGCTCTGCCCCGAGGTGGGCTCAGCTCAGCTCACAGTCATTATGCAAACAGCCTGTTTGAGAAAAGGTTGGTGAAAGATGGGCTGGAAAGGGCTTTTATGGATCTTGGGGAATGCCAAGTCCCTTAACCTGACCTGTAAAGATCCTGGAAGCAGTTTTCTTCAGGTGAATTAATGAGTTTTTAATATTTCCAGTGGTTGTTGATATAATTGACTCATTATTTAAAAGCAGTTTTGTGCAGCCTCAGCAGGTTTGTGTTTGTCATCTGTTTCAGCTTTCTCTCCACTTCTACTTGGAGTAGAAAGTAAATCAGAGGAATTGCTGGTTTGGGTTTGACACAATAGGAAATCCATAGAATCCCAGAATAGTTTGGGAAAGGGACCTTAAAGCTCATCCAGTTCCAACCCTCTGCCATGGGAGGGGCACCTTCCACTATCCCAGGTTGCTCCAACCTGGCCTTGGACACTTGCAGGGATGGGGCAGCCACAGCTTCTCTGGGCAACCTGTGCTGTTCAGATTTCAGAGTGCTCCTGTTTTTAAAGGGTTTTTTTTAAAAGTTTATTTAATAATTTGCAGGTTGGAACACATCTCTGCCCTTCCATCTCAGTCAGGGAATATATGACTTATCATGCAGCAACGAATCTGTATGAAGAGTGTGGATAATTCCCATAGTTTGAGGTGTTGAAGGAATGTGGCAGACTCCTGTCAGATGCCACTTGACAACTTGATTAAATTCTCTCATCATACATCTCTTTTTCTGGTGCTCTGGGTGAAGGTGGGAAGTGCCAGTGGTGTATCCAGGCTTCTGTAGTGGCACTGAATCATCCAGCTCTGTTCAGATGGATGTAGGGATCACCTGGCAGGAAAATGCTCCTAAACCCCAAACAAACCTTAAGGATTTGTTCAGGGTGACATGAATTTCAGAAGTGCCCTGTCTGCTCAGTACAGTTAAATCCTGCAGGAAGGTTGAGCAGCTCCACCTTGTCACCTTCAGAGGTGTTAGTAACTCTCCTCTTGTGTCTGAAAGATTCTTTAATTCCCAGTGGAAAGGTGGATTACACAATTCCTCCTAGATTAAGCAGTTGGCACATGCCTTTCCATCATTTGAGAGGTTAGATTGGCTTTCTGAATGTATCCCATCTTTATTTGAGTGGTCTTTCATTGGAGGACTAACAGATGGAATCTCTGCTTGGTTCCCAAGGGAATTTCTCTCAGTTTCTGAGTTCTTACCTTGATATTAATCTGATTTTTCAAGTCAGCCTTGGTTTTGTCTGCATTTGTGGGTGCACTGATTGAGTGAGGAAGCAGCTTTTCTCTCTGAACAGACCTGGCTGAGAAGTGGAGTCTGTTCTTCAGAATTCCACCTGCAAATCAGAAAAACAAAAAACCCAGGAATAACAAAACCCAACCCCAAAGCCCAAGCACAGCCTTCTGAATGGAAATGCAGAGCCTGACTTGTGTGCTGGGAGTGATTTTTGCCATTGATGCAGGCACTGACTCTGCTTTCCGTGTCCTGTATATTCACTTCAACTCAGCCACATCTATCGACATCTGCAGAGGGCTTTTAATATTGCCAAAATATGGGAAATCATCAATAGATGTGTCTGAAGGATGTCAGAGCCTGCCCTGGGGACAGATGGTGGAGCAGAATCCTGCTTTAGTGATTAGCTGAGGGTGGAGATGATTCCCAGCCCGGTGGCAGGAGCAGATTCCCCCCAGTTTGCTGCTGGAGGGACTGGGATCTCCAAATTCCCAACAAAGCAGGGCTTAGCAGGTCAGAATTGATCTATTGAGTCCCATCTTACATAAACATCTGAGTTAACTGTCATGTGCTGGGGGATAAGGGATGCTTTGTGTGCCAGTGATCCTGTTACTGAGGCAATAACCTTTCTGCTGGATCCTGGGAATTCAAACCTTGGTGCAGGATGAGGCCCACAGAGGAGTGAAGTTGCTGGATAAAACATGTCAGGTTACTCCCAGGAACAGTGTTTTGAATTTTCCTTAATCCTTTCTCAAACAATTTGCTGGCAGCTCTTTAATGTAGGTGGTTTTATAACACTGCAGAGGTTTAACTGTAAAATAGCAACATTCCTATAGTTTGGGTTTTTTTTTTAATGAGGCCCAAGGAAGAATTTCAAATGGGCATTTTTCCTTTTTTTTCCTTTTTTTTTGGTGAAAAGGAGTTTGGAAGTGCCTTTTAGAGCTAATGAAACCAAGCAGAACGAATTACTGGAAAGCCTAAAAGTGAAAAGAAATAATTTCCATCCATGAGACCCCCTTTATTATCCATGTTCAGCTCCTGGAGCTGCTGACGTTGAGCTCTGGTGGGAGCTGTGAGCTCATGGAGCTCCCTGCCAAAGCAATCCAGCCCTTCCTGAGCATGGCTGGGAGGTGAGGACCCACCAGGGGAGGGTCAGTGGGATGCAATTCCCTCTCCTTGCAGCTTTTTCCAGGCAGAAGGGCTGTGAGCTGCTAAAAGCTGCAAGTGGTGAGTGTGTTCAGCAAGTCCTTCCTGTGGAAATGGCAGGAAAGTCCAACAGAAAGAACCCAGTTCATATAATTTTAAAGTCTTTGTACCATCAGCTTCTCAGTTGTTATGGAATGTAGTTACATGGACAGAGGTGGAAAAGCTGATTTGCAGGAAGTGCAGGAAATCCCATTTCCCCCCCCACAGTTGCAGTTAAAAAACTGGAAGACCAGAAGGTGCCTCCCTGCTCATGGTCCAGGTCCATCTGCTCTCAGGTGACTCTTTTGGTGTCCCACACTTACCCAGCTCTGTTTTTAAACCATTATGACTCTTTCCTTCTCTTATTCCCTGCTGGAAAACTTGCTCTTCTCTGCCTGTTTCTCAAATCTATTCATGGTCAGTTTATACCATTAATTCTTGCCCCTTTATCTTAAATAGCTTTTCTCACTCTGTGTTGATTGCAAGCCCGGTATGTTTAACAACCATAAACTTCTCAATCTTCTTTTGGCAAAGATAAACACATAAAACCTTCTCCATGCTCTGAAGGGAAGTGTTTCCACCTCCATTCTGGTTTGAAATCACCCATCTTGCATTTGAGTGACCAGAACTAGTGCTGATCTTTAACCTGTATTGGCTGGGATTTCTCACATGCTTTAGTTATTGTTTTTAATAGTCCATTTAATATATCAGACAGCCTGGCTGTGACTGGTGGGGCAAACAGGCTAAATTTAGTTATTTCATATGAAAAAGTTTGGAAAAGTAATAGAATTGAGGTGTGAGTAACATCTGTGTTGCAGTAAGGAGCTTGTCTGGTTGGCTTGAGAGCCTGGGGATCAGCACAGTGTGGGGGAATCGTTCTGGGGGATTAATTCATTCATTTGTCCCTTTAGAAACAGAGTGGGGTGGGAAGGGAAAGGTCATTCCGTGTTCAGGGAGAGTCACCTGCCCTGGGGCCTGTTGGGTGAGAGAGGAAGTTGCACTTCTCGTTTTGAAATGTCATTTTGGAGAGGCAAGACTGGCAAGTTTTTTGGAGGATTAAATAAGTGATGAAAAAGTGCTTTTCTGACATAGTTTGGCAATCTCAAACATGCCCAGCTGGCCTGCTGAGAAGAAACTGGGCTTCTTAGGCCTTGCCATGCTAGTTTAAATACATGATTCCTCTGTATTGGGTGTCAATGTATATTTTGCCAAACTAATTATCATTTCAGCCACTGACTACAAACTTCCTCGCCAAACTGAGATAAAATTTCTGTGTGAATGATTTGATGGTAGAGAATTATTTGTGAGAGTGAGCACAAAATTCATGTAGTTACTGTCTAGTGCTAAACCTACTAGTGTTGTCCCATTGGGATGGGAATTTCTGCATGTTGCTGTCGTGAAAACATCGAGAAAAGATGGTTTGTATTTTGAGAAATTGCATATTTTAGCTGTCAGGCTCGAGTGTTGCTCGAGGAGGGGGGGAGGTCACAGCCTAGAGCTCAGCTAATTGAAATCTTCATCCAAAAAAAGACCAACCAACACCCCCAACCCATAGACCAAACCCTTTCTTAACAGAGAATGATCCAGGATTTGTGTGAATTTGGGGTCTGAATGCCTGGCTTGTTCGTCCCTCAGCCTGCTCAGCAGTTAAGGATAGTTCTTTATCTTCCCATTAGGACTGTATTATTTTACAGAAAAGTGGGTGGTATCCAGTTTTACCCCCAGATTGGCCAACTCCCAGCAGATCCTCAATGACATGGGGAGATGTAAGAAATACCAGCAAATGTTTCCTTGCACAACTAAATCTCTGCATTTTGAAGTCAGTGTCCTGCCCCCAAAGTTCTCAGGGCGTCCAGCACGTACCGGGGGTCCTTGCTGATGTTACAACCCCACTAAAGCCTTTGTTTTCCAGGAATATTTGTCCTTTAAACCAACTGTTTGACTGTTGTGGCTGATTCCCCCCAGCCCCCTTTATCTCTTGGGTGCTGAGGGAGCCTTTGGAGAGGTGTCCGATCTCCCTGGAACGAGCGCGCGAAAACCGGGAGGGGGTTTGAGGCGATCCTGTCAGAGCAACAACCGAACCCTCCACATCTTTCTGTCGTTTGAGGTGCTAAATCTGGTGGGTTTTGTGTCCCAACAGCCACGTCCCCTCGGGTGTCCTCGGAGCTGGAGCAGGCCCGGCCTCAGACGAGCGGGGAGGAGGAGCTGCAGCTGCAGCTGGCGCTGGCCATGAGCCGGGAGGTGGCGGAGCAGGTCGGTGCCCGTGTAGGTTCTGCCTTTGATAGTTGAGATTCCAATCCTGGTTTGGTTTTATTTGTTGGTTTTTTTTTTTCTCCAATGGCAGCTTGGCTTTTGCTCCAGGTGGAAAGGCCATTTTGGAAGGTGTTGCTTCTTGTTTTTGTTTTGTTTTTTTTTTTAAGTGTTTTTTTTCAAAAGTAACTTCAGCCTCAGCGCTGTTGAGACTAGTGGAAGATGACAGTCACTTTGCAAGAAGACTTTGTGTGGGAGGATGTTAATCAGCACATTGCTGAAGATGTTTTCACTTAGGAAGAGCTGGAAGCATGACTGGTGCTGAAAACCTTCATTAATGGCAGTGAATTCTGATTCCAGTGGAATTTTGAATGGTCTGGTTGTTTGGTAAGAGTGGAACAAGAGGGTGACCTGACACAAAGTACCAGAATATATAAAGAATCTGGTTTAAAGTAACTTGATTCCTAATCTGTCACCTGAGTTATGTTATTGTGCTAATTCTTAAGAAGTTCATTTTGAATTTGGGGCAAATGATGGATAAATAATAGTGGATAAAGTTTGCTGCATGTTAATATATAACAAAGTTGAATCTCAGCTATGAGTGAAAATTCAAGTCATCCCTGCTGAGTGTCTGTAATGTTTTAGAGGCTTCCTGTGACATTTTAGTTTAAGCTGCATGTTAAGCATTAGTATCTCTGTGCTTGGAATAGAAAACTATCACCCAGTACACTTTATCATTATTGAGCAATAAAGGGAAAGAAAATATAAATCAGAATCAAATCAGTTGAAGTAGTTTGAAAAGTGACAAGGGAAATACCAGCTGGGGGATTAGTCAACTTCTGAAAGATGTGATGCAAGCAAAGACACTTAAAGTATTGGAATGTGCCACAAACAGTGTAGTTTACAGATGTTTAAACCTTCAAATTACATGCAGTTGGCTCGACTGATTCCCTTGGTGTTCCTTACAACACTTGTATCAGTGTGGAAGGAAGCTGAGAACAGCCAGGGCAGTCACAGTTTAGTTCCCTACAACCTCCAGGGCTTCAAAATCGTGGTGATAATCTCAAAACCGGCTGTTTACCCCAAGTTCTGTGGTGTTTCTGCCTTGGAACTGAATTTTGGAAAGAATGTTGCATCTTGTGGTCCCATCAGGAATAAAACAACACGAGGGTAAATGTCAATCAGCAAGCTGGATTGTGTTGGTGTTGCAGGGTCGGGGTGTTCCCCACCTGTGGTTGAGGCAACAACCACAAGAAAATTCCTCTCCCTCGCTCAGTCGTGTCCGAACTGCAGCCAGTAACGCCACCAGCGCTGCCAGGGTGGCAGGGAGGGCTGGCCAGGCCTTCCTGCCCAGGGGTTGGATTCCTGGAGGGAGCAGCAGCAGCAGCACAGTGCAGGCTAATGGTCTATATCACCAGTGTTGATTTCCTTTGCAGGAGGAGCGCCTCAGACGCGGAGATGATCTGAGATTACAGATGGCTCTGGAGGAGAGTCGCAGAGACACAATTAAAATTCCCAAAAAGAAGGAGGTAGTGCCTTCGACTAAGAAACTCCCGGTCATGCTGCCAAAAGCTGAAATACAGTAACACAAAATAGCTTAATACTGAGCTCTTTTATGCTTTTGGGATTGCTTTGTTGTGTAGCTTAAAAGCTTCTTCCGTGTGGGTTAAATTTCGAGCTACTAGTCAATGCAGGTGTGTAAAAGGAAACAAAATAATAATAATAATAATAATAATTGCTTCTTCACTCTCAACGGGTTTGTACTCCAGAGTGACAATGCTCTTGATTAAAGCTCAGATTATTCCTGCCCTCAGCACACCACTTTGTTGGACCTGATGGACGCCCTGCCCTCCTCGGCACCAGCCCCGCCGAAAACAGAGCCGTGGGGACCTCCTGCCGCTGCAAACCAAACTGATCCCTGGGGAGGATCCACAGTTGCAGCTCCTGCCTCTGACCCGTGGCAATCATTTGGTGGTAAGGAGAAAACTGCCAGGAGGAATGTTGGTTAAAGGGTTTTTGCTTTTTGATGTTGAGCTTTTCAAAGTTCCTCCACCGTGTCCGGTGTCGTGCTTGTGTATTAGTCCACCTTGGTTGGTTCCCAGACCCCAGAACTGATGTTCCCCAAGCAGAAACAAATGGAATTTTCACTCTTTTTAAACAGCTGGGTTTTTGTGTGGGCATTTTGTCTGTTCTGCTTCAGGCTGGTGGTTGTGCAGCCTCTTCTTTAAAGCGCTTTAGAGTCGTTTACACCAGCATTCAACACAGCGCCATCAGGTTCCTGATGAAAATGTTGAAGTTTAATAATGAAATGCCATGTTTGGGTTTTTTTTTTCCCCTCCTCATGGTGGCATTTAAGGCACCTACAAAGCTGCTGGGCCAGCTGCAGGTCTCATCATTCTAAGTGTCATCTGTTTCTTTCTTGGTGACAGGAAATCAGAAGAAGCCCCAGCGTATTTTTCTATGGTTAAAACCAAGCAAAATCCAGCTTTCTTCAGTCCTCCTGCTCGATCTGTCACCCTCTGACAGCATTTTCCTCGCATCAGTTTTGGCTGTCGTGTTTTTTGTCACTGCCTCCCCAACTTCCCCACAGCACAACCCTGTATTCCAGCTTGCTGGTTTCCTGGCTCCCAAGGATAGTCCTGAAGGTGTAAGATTTAGGAGTTTTCTGATAAAAAGAGTGACTCAAACTGTATTTCCCAAGCACGTGCTGTGGTGTTCCAGTGGAGCTGATGGAAGCTCCGGGAAGGGATCTTCCCAAACGCTCTCATTTCCTGCGCTCCCTTTATGAAGGAAGAGACATTTTGGGAAGCTTCAGTTGATGGGAAATGCTGTCATTAGCATTTCTGGTGGGGCATTGCTGTAACTCAGCACTGAGGGCAGATAAAGGAAATGTAAGCACCGGTGTGGGAATAGTTGGGCTTCCTTGGAGAGTTTTGGCATTTCCTGATGTGGAGCTGCAGCAAAACCACGGGCCTGCTGATGAAACAAAACCCAGCATTGCAAAAAGGGGATCTGTGCCATTGTTTGCAGCACTGGATTGGTTTACAAGAACACCGTGGTGCCAGGGGGGGTTGTATGTGGTTTTGAAAGCTCAAAATAATTCTCAGTTGTCACTTGAAACCCACGTGGCGGTTCAAGATAATGGTCATGCACGTGGGGCTGATCCTGAACTGCTCTGGGTTACACAGTCCTGTTAGGAATGACACCATTCCTGCTGAGAAGGTTCATGGGGAGAGGAAATGTTTGCATGTACTGTCTGATTTGGAGGTAGTTGATCACTGTACAGTTGTTCAGGATGTGCCTGGGAAGTGCTGGGTTCCCATTCCTGGTGGTCCAGGAGGGGGATGGATGTCAGGACCAAGCAAGAATGACCTTCCAGCACCCACCTGGCTCACTGCAAAAGGGACCTGGGATTTGCCTCAGTGGTCCTGGGGTTTGGTAACTTAAAATATTGGTAGAAACAAGAATAGAACTGCTTTGCTGAAAAGCAGTAAATTAGGTTGGGGAGGAAGAAGAAAAACCTGGCAGGAAATCATGTGTAGTGAGGGGAGTTTCCTCCTCTTTCCTTCTCCCTTTGTTTGGCCTTAAATTTCCCCTTTCCCCTCGTGCACAACCTGAAGCAGTTTGGTGATTGAATTTGTGGGAATGAAGAGTTGTCAGAAATTTCCAGTAAAAACGAGAATGGGTGAAAAATAAAAATAAAATAAGGATATCAGTGGGAAGCTCAGATCTATGTCAGGAGTGCTTACACATGGGGATAAAAAAGCACAGCTGGCTCAGGGAAGCTGATTATGTTTTTAAAAAATAACAGCATGGTTAAAAGAGTTGGAAAACATTCCTTTTGCATCTTAGGGGTCTTTCTCCAAGTGTTGATGTTTTGCATCTCGTACCTTTTACCTCTGGGCTTTTTATAAACTTACTTTCTCCCGAGTTCACAAATAGACCCTGTGATTTAGGTCACCTCTAGTCAGGTATTGTCACTTGTGGTGGCAATGTCTGTCACAAGAGCAAGTTTATTTTCTTGTTGGAACTGCTGATATTTTTATTCAGTTTCAAAGGGGGGGGGATTTGTTTATTCATCTGCCTTGCACAGAATTTCCTGGTGCTTGTTGTTCAGGGTGTGTGACATTGATGCTGAGAGTTATCGGTGTTCCTGGTGCTGAACTGCTTCACCTGTTTGTGTTCAGTGTTAATTGGCAGTAAAGGCACATAAGAGAGGTTAATCTCCCAGGAAAGCTTTCCAAAGGGAAGCTGGACTCACTGGTGTTCCTGCTGACTCTTTTTGCAGGTGCCAAACCAGCTGCTTCCGTTGACCCTTGGGCAGCACCAGCAGGATCCACAGCTCAGCCTCTGTCCAAAAATGACCCTTGGGCTCCTGCTCAGTCATCTTCTACTGCAGCAAAACCTGTGGATCCCTGGGGAGCAGCTCCTGCAAACAAACCTCTCTCTACTTCTGGTGAGAAACAGTCTCATGTTATTTGAGTAATGAGGAGAAACCCCGGTGATGTTCCTGCATCGTGTGGTTCAAAGCTGAACAATGTGCAGAACTGGTCTGTAGAATAAAAGGGAGCTGTAATAACTAGCAGGAAAAAGAAAATCAAATGTAATTATTCTGACTTAGAGCTCTGAATTCGTGGTGCTGCTTCGTCCTCTGTCCCTTCTACGTTCTCCTCTTGGTGTTTGTGGCTGCCTGCTGAGCCCTGGGGACTGCTGCTGCTCTTGGGCTTTATCTTTAATTAGACAAGGACTTAATTTCTGGCAATGAATGATCCTATAATTTAAGCTTTCATCATGATAAATAGCTCTGCAGATGGATGTCTCTGCAGATGTAGATTGGCAGGTTGAGCAGCTCCACGCTCGGAGGAGACTTTTGGAGGTGCAGATGAAGGTTTGTTCCTTCAGACCGAGGGTGTGAAGTGATCCCTGAGCTCTGGGTACCAAGGTGCTGATGTGATTGTCTGTCCATGCTCTGTAACTAATGCAACCTTGATGAGCATTAATACCTGCTATTTTCATGTCAGCACCGTGGCTAAATGCATCCCAAAAGCATTTTCTGCCAGCCCTTCATCCCGGTGCATAACAAACAAAGGGATCTGAGTGCTGCTAAAAGTTGTCTAATCAGCTTTTCACTGGGCAAAGGGCAATAACTGGATCACTGTGAGAACGAGCCTTTAACTTTGTTCTTCTTAAGCATTGTTTTTATACTCAATCATCACTTGTTCTCTCGGGGGTTTTTGTCTTTTTGTGCTCTTTTTGGACCTTCATTTGCTTGAAATGTGTTGAAGGTGAAAACTAAATTAGAAAAAACGTTTCAACTAATTAAAAAAAAAAAAGCCACACAAACTTTAAAGCTTTTCAGGAGCGTCATTGGTCACTTGGGTTTGGGTTTGCTGCCTCCACTCTGAGGTAAGAGCTTGGAATTTGGGAATGGTGATGTTTTCAGTGGGTGTGAACTCTGGGCAAGTGCTGGTGCTTCAGCTAACGAGACTTTGCCATCTCAGCAACCTTTGCTATTGCATTTCTCCTCCTTTTCACTTGGGAAGCACAAATCAAATCATCACTGGAGCTGTAACAGTGCTAAATTTGGCTTTGGAACTCTGTTCAGATTGTGTTTTACTTGAGGGCTGATTAACACTTGATAGTTCAAGCTGTAAATCCATTTCTCCTTCTGCTTTCTCTAGTGCAGACGATCAGCCAAACCCCAGCATGCTCAAGGTGTGCCCAACACTGATTTAAAAGCAAACTGCTCTGAATTAGCTGTTTAATTCTGTAAGAAAGGACAATTTTCTGACATTATCCTTCTCCCAGCTCCTGGGTAACTCCAGGACCACTCCAGCTGCTGCCCTGGAACCCAACAGTGGCTTCTTTGGTAACACTAATGGGTTAGGAATTGCTTCCAGGAGGATCAGGTGTGGGATGTGACCGAAGATGTGTTAATGACAGGGCTGTCTTGTTGTTTTGAACAGGAAGTACATCTTTTGACCTCTTCAGTAATTTGAATGGTACAGTAAAAGATGATTTTTCTGAATTTGACACACTTCGAACTTCCAAAAAGCCAGGTACGAATCCAGTTCTTAGCATGTGTGGACAGGTTGGGTGACAGTCACAGCAACAAATGTCTCTATTAAATTTTATTAGGAAAAAGAAAAAAATCAGCTTTCACAAAGGGAAGGATTAAAGCTGGTGGTAATGCAGCAGTAAAAGCTTGTTGTTCACGTTTTGGCCTGTGCATGAACTTGTGGGGAATGGGCCTTTTGCACTGTAATCCATAGAACTGCACTGTGTTGTAACTTCTGGCTGCATTGACCCAGAAATTGGTTTGAATTTTAAATTTCCAGTGTCCAACGAGTTTGGAGCAGGGCTTGTGCTCAGGGGGTCAGACAGAACCATGCTGGCTGAATTCCTCTCCTGTGTAAATTCTGGTAGGAAGATGAGAAAATACACGTCTCTGAATGCTCTAAATTATTTTTCCTTTGGCCATTAGTGACTAAATCCAAACTGCCAGGCCCTCAGTGTCAGGGCTGGGATCCCCTGTGCTCTCAGGATGGTTCTGCCTGCAAGAACAGTGACTAATGCCCAGCTGGGCTTTCTGAACATCACACCTGGGTGGAATCCAGCTAGGAAGGGCACAGCAGTGGTGTAGGGCAAGGGCAGAGAAGCCAAGGCTTTTGAGTGTCTTTTCCTTGGAGCCTCTGAGTCCCACCTGGAGCAGCAGAGCTGTGGGAATGCTCATCAGAGCAAGGCAGGGAGCGCCTTCTGTAGAGCTCTGCACCTCTGACTGCAGCTTTTTCATGCTCTCCTACAGAACATTTGTCTGCTTGCATGCTAAGGGTGTCCCTGACACGCTCCAGCCTGACTAATCCCAACGTTAGCACTAAACATTCCTGCTGTCAGACACTTCAGGGCTTTCTCTGCTTGGCTGTGTGGATTAATGGGCAGTTTTGTTTGTCTCTTTGTGTTGTTTCAGCTGAATCAGGTTCCACTCTGCCATCTCAGCACAGCGGTACCACAAGTCCTGATCTCTTTGATTCCCAGCACTCGAGTGGGACATCAGGAAAGCAAAGTGCAGCTCGGAAAACCCCGGAGTCCTTTTTGGGCCCCAATGCTGCTCTGGTGAACCTGGATTCTCTGGTGTCTAAGCCACCACAACCTGTTACTTCACTGAATCCATTCTTGGCACCAGGTCTGTTTCTGCACAACCCTTCAACGTTTCTGTTTTAGCTCTCCCTCCCTGTAGGAAAGCTGGGCATTACTCAGTCCTGGTGGATTTAAAGGAAGGAGTTCTGGGCGTGTTTTTCTTGGTTGCTTCAGGCAGCAGATCGTGGCTGAGAGCAGGAAGGTCTCTGAGAGGCATCTTGGACTCACCCAGCATGGTGCCAGTCCCTGAAAGCACAGACTTTCTGCTCTTCATCTGCAGCTGAGCTTGGTTCCAGCAGTTTCCCTTCCTCTTTTGCCCTTGCTCTCTCCAAATTACCTTCCTGCAGCCTGAGGGTCCAGAGAGCAAAATTCAGTGGGTTGCTGGTCAGGCTTTCTTTAGGCTGGCACAGTAAACCAGTTTCCATCTGAAAACACATTCTCAGTGTATTTAGGAAAAAGAAAAATAGGCTGTTGCAGTTCTCCTGTAAGCTGGGCTTGTTAGAAGTGAGCCCTTACTTAGACCAGGCTCAGATGGTGACACCAAACACGTGGAACACGTATTTTTTTTTAAAAGCTGAAACGTGCCCTGAAATTTCCACGTGTTGCTCATATGGGTGAAACACCCTGAAATTCTCTTTCAGTATCGATTTTCTTCACTCTTCCAGTGCAAAAAAAAAAAAAGAAAAAAGAAAAAAAAAGAAAATAAACCAGTTTATTAAACTCCTAGAGCAGGAAAGAGGCAGTGACTGAGCAGCCTTGGCAGTGAGCGCTGAGAGGAAATCTGTGTATCTGCCCTTACCGGTTACTACAGAGAGTTTGTGAGGGGTCACTGGGCCATCCAAATAACGCCATGCATGGACAGGGAAAGGAATTTGCAGGCTTGGCAGCAATCCAGGGAACCTCAAACGCTGGGAAAGTTATTCTCTGCTTTTTCTAGCACCGCTGCAATTCGGAAACAAGTTGTTTACTTTGTGAATTCTTGTCCAAACTCGGTGCCAGAAACATGAAAGTGGAGTTGGCTGGTGAGACTGTGAGGCAAATGTACAGATCAGAGGATCACAGAATAGTTGGGAAGGGATCCTAATGATCATCCGGTTCCACCCCCTGCCATGGGCAGGGACACCTTCCACTAGCCCAGGTTGCTCCAAGCCCCGTCCAACCTGGC
>JAWWLV010000035.1:14443761-14455269 GCA_035041135.1 Platyrinchus mystaceus
AGGTTGGACAGGGCTTGGAGCAACCTGGGCTAGTGGAAGGTGTCCCTGCCCATGGCAGGGGGTGGCACTGGATGGGCCTTAAGGTCCCTTCCAACCCAAACCATTCTGGGATTGTATGATTCTACTACTGGAATTGCACATTTTAAACTGAAGCTGCTCTCTACAGGGAAAACAGGAAGGGGTCAAAGTGGAAACGTGGTGACTCTCTAATCTCTTCGGAAGGAGTTGGACACGGGCGGAGCTGAGGGGTTGCCGAGGGATCCTGAGCTGATGAATCCCGTGGTGAGAGGAGATGTGGTGGCTGTGGTGGAGGTTTCTGCTGACCTTGGGTGAGCTGTTTCCTCCTGCTCTCCCATGCAGGGAGGGGGATTTGCTGCTGTGCAGAGGATAAGGTGTGTGGATAAGGTGTTACCTCGAGGCTTCTCCTCCGCGCCGCTGTTGCCAAAGTGTTTGTGCTGAGAACGTTCGTGTTGGGACATGAGTGAATATGGATTTCCTAAGGACAGGTGTTTGTTTGGGAGCTCAGGATTGGGAATGGTGAAGAGCCACTGTTGCACATGGCAGTAGCAGCCCCGTCTCTGTTTTGCTGTCGGTCGATCGTACCCTGTAATTGTGGTTTCAAGGAGTGGGAGGTTCCCCTTGGTGCCAGTTCCCATTAGGGCAGTTAATTAACAGCAGTGTGGGGGTCAATAGGGAGTTGGAATCCCTCCAGAGTAACCCAGCCTGGTGCTTTGCAGAGGGTGAAATAATAAATCAGGGATGGGGGAGTGTGGGGAGCCTTGGGGGGGCACAGCACGTCCTCTGGCTTTGCAGGGGGGAGCCCAGGGCTGCACCAGACCTGAGTGGAGTTGTGGGACCTTCATGTGTTTGGTAAACGTCTCCCTGAGTGATTAGGGAAAATTCCATGGGCAGGGACACCTTCCACTAGCCCAGGTTGCTCCAAGCCCCGTCCAACCCGGCCTTGGACACTTCCAGGGATGGGGCAGCCACAGCTTCTCTGGGCAACCTGTGCCAGGGCCTCCCCACCCGCCTGGGGAAGGATTTCTTCCCAATATCCCATCTCTCCCTGCCCTCTGTCACTGGGAAGCCATTCCCCCCGTCCTGTCATTCTATGCCCTTGTCCAAAGCATTCCATGACCAGCCTGTCCTCACTTCCACAGCCTGGATGTGCTGCCTGAGCTGTTCCCAGCACTTGTTGAGCAAATGTGTTCCCGTTCTCAGGTGAAGGAAAATCAGTGACATCTCGAATCGCCCGAATAAAGCTGCAATAAAGGTGGAGTTTGTCTTCCCAGCTCCCTGCCTGCTGCTGCCTGACAGGAAACCCCACTGGGGCTTCGGAGCTGCCAGCTTTGCACCTTTATTGCTGAGAGATCCTCCCAGGCAGGAATGGCATCGAGGGTTTCAGCCCTGTTTGACCACTGGAGCTGCTGGAGGTTGGATCAGAGCTCCATCCAGCCCAGGGAACTGTTGCTGGAGCAGAGACACTGGATTTGAGGGGTGCTGATAAGCTGAGTAAAAACCCCTTGGTGAACCCGCTCGCTCTGCCGGCTGCCCTGGGACCAACACCCAAGGCTGGGCTGGTCAGGGGCTGGAGGAGAACATGCCTGGCTGCTGGAGCAGATGGAGGCAAAGATCCTGCACAGGATGCTGACTCAGCATGGATTTGCCCCACCCAGCCACCCTCCAACCCCCATGGAATTCCCCACAGGGCTCTGGCTGAGCCACCTCCAGCAATGCCGAAGGTGGGAAATCATCAGACACCTTCCTTGTCCCCTTCCTTTCCTGGAACCTGTGAAGATCAGGCAGTAGTGGGGCCCATGCTCTTTCTAAAGGGCTTTCTTCTGGCTAGGGAATGAAATTGGGTGGTTTATCCAAGCTCCAGGGAGCCAGTTCTGCCTCGGTGTAGCAGCACACACAGAGTCCTTCGAGCCCGTGGGCTGCCTGGGGTTGTGTTGGGTGATGGTGGTGGTTTTTTGGGGGGTTTTTGGGTGTTTTTTTTTTTAATATCTTCATTAGCAAGTCTGGCACTAAATGTAGTGATATTCTCCGAGGTGAATTTGGGTACTTAAATATCCTGGCCTGAATAGAGGTATATAAATAGAAGCCTTGCAGCAGTTCCGTGTGTCTGCTGCTCTTCCCTCTGAAGGACGAGGCTGAATCCCTCCCATCCTGCTGGGAAAGCAGGTTGTGTTTTACCCTCCCTCCTGGGGGCTCAGGCCTGGTTTCCATGCCCAAAGGATGGTTCCTAAGGGATTTGTGGCCTGAAGATGGCCCAGGCACTGGAAAAGTGTTGTCTCAGGCCCTCACCACCCGCTGTCCTGCCTGTTACGCTGCGGTGGAGGGTGGTGGGTGCTCTGGTTTGGGGGTTCTTTTTCTTCCTGTGCTCCAAACATGGAGGTTGTTCCTGATTTGCAAACACCCTGAGTGTCTCAGCCCGTGGGGTTTGATCTCACCCATGTTTGACTCCCACAGGACTCCTCAGTTGGTGGAACAAAACCCTGGGGATGTCCTGGTGAGAAAGGGAAAGGCCCAGCGTGGGGATTCCTGCTGGTTCTCCCTGGTGCTGGTGGGTCCTGATGTCCAGGACCCCACCTGCTCTCTCCTCCTGAGACCCCACAACCTGTGTTTATCCTCCTCTATCTCCAGCATCAGGTTCCTGGCACGATGCTCCAGTGACCTTGGCATGAACCTTGGGGCTGAAACGCCACAACCCTGGGTAGAGTTGGAGCTGCAGCTCCCAATTTTCTTCAAATCTGGCTGCTCTGTTCTTCTCTGATTTATTTTTCTGACTATTTTTGTTTTCCTTTGGAGCGTTTCACGGGAGGCTCCTGCTCCTGCCCCGGCGCTGCTGCTGGGGAGCAGTCGCTGTCAGCTCTAATCCAGCTCATTTTCAGACGGAGATAATTCCCAGCTGCCGCAGTGCTGCCGGTGTAAAGCAGCCCGGCTGCCCCCGGGGCAGAGCCGAGCTCTCCAGCGCTCAGCGATGCTCACATTCCTGGCTCAGTCCCACTCCCGGTGGCGCCGGGAGGTGTTTGCCCCGCACAGGGGGCAGTGCCAGGGCAGCCGCTGCGCTGAGCCATTTCCATGGAGAACAGGGAAAACGTGGCCGTCCCTCATCCAGCCTCTTAGCCCGTTGTTATTCACCTCCTCCAGCATCTTCCTAAAGGTTGGGAACTGCCACGAGAGGGCAGGAGCTGATGCTGCTATTCCTGGTTTTGGTAGAAAAGGCTGTAAATAACAGTTCCTAAGGACTATCCCAATGATTTCCCTTTTTCTGGAAGGTTTGGTCCCCAAGCTGCTGTTTGGTCCGTGTCCTTGGCTGTTTCCCTCCCAGGGTGAGAGCAGGAAAACTCCCATGCAGAGAGCACAGTCCAAAGCTTCTCCAGGCCAGAGGAGCAAAGGGAGCTGCTGCACAGACCCCAAATGTCTCCCAGCCTCCCTTTGCTTCCAGAGGGTCCCTCTCCAGTTTGGGATGGCTGAAGCCCCTCCTGTGTCAGGACACACGTTCTCACTGAAGGTTCTTTTCCTGCCCATCTCGAATTGGGAGGGTAATGCCCGATTTCAGTGTGTGGGAGAGATTTCAGAGTAACCAAACAGGAGCTCCAGCAGCAGCTGAGAGCCTCGTGCTGCCCTCTGTGCCACCCGGGGCTGGGAATTTCGGTCCAGGTTTGACCAGAGGGGACAATGATTAACCAGGAAACTGCCTGGAGGTGGGTGAGAGGAGATCACTTCTGCTGCAGCAAGGCTGGATTTTACTGGGTTTTACTGAGTTCTCCTAACCTTTAACTGCAAGGAACATTTAAGGGTCATTAATCAATCCCTTCCTTGCTACAGGAAGCAGCAGCGTCATGTCCATCCTCGCTCTGTCACGAGAGCAGAGATTGTCCCCAGGGTAAAATGCCACACCTGAGGACCAAAAGCTTCCAGCAGGGAGAGATTCCCAGAGAATCATAAGGCAGCAGCCATCCTGTCTCTGGGAGAAGAGTGTGTTTGAGAGGGATACCAACAGTGGCCTCTGGGAGCAAAGGAATGGCACTGGATTTGGGAAAGGCTGACTGCAAACGTCCCCCCCACGCGTGCCCTGGGGTAAGGACTGAGCTGTGTCAGGGCTGAGCACTCACAGGCTGAACACAAACCAGGGTGAGGGTCTTTGATGTGCTCAAGGTGTGTCAAAAAATCCCCCAAATCCAACCAAACCCTGAGAAAATAAGCAAAAAAACCCCAATAGTGCAGGTGGCAGAGTGGGATCTCCTTGTAGAGCATCCTAAATATCTTACAGTGCCTTAAATTCTTGTGGAGTTTCAGATTTTTACTTTTTTTTTAGATCTCTGCTTTTCACTGCTTTAACTTTTCTGAGGGTCCTGGCAGATTGGCTGAGAAAGGGGGAAACTGGGGTGGGTCTTGTGGCTCTCAGTGGGGTTAAACATCCAACAGGAGGAATTCAGGGGGTTGTAGAGGCAGGGTGAATAAATTCAGTGTGTCCTTACGGGTTTAACAGGTTCCTCGTGCCTGGGAACTCCGTGGGGCAGTTTTGCTCCAGCTGGGATGGGTCAGGTAACTGTGCTCAAGGGAAAAGGGATGTTTCAGCAGTAGGAGGTTCAGTGTTTGCCTCTGGAGCGTTCCAAACACAGATATTTATCCTGCTACTGCAGCCAACTGCTTCCCAAATACTTCTGAAAAGGAAACAAAATTCCTTTTGCCTCCTCTGAGCCAACAGGAAATATTTATTAATTTGGATTCCAACATGACTCAGTTCAGAGATTACACGAGCTGCCAAAACAACTGGTGGAGAGGAGCTTTACTGGAAGTGTGGAGTCAACAAAAGCAGGACAGGAAAAATGTGAGAGATAAAAAAATCACCCTCAACCACGTTTGGAAAAGTATTTCTCCATCGTATCAAAGGTGCTGATGCTCCCACAGGGATCACATGATGTTTTCAGCAATGATTATTTATTCAATCTCGCTGCTCAGCATGAAATAAGAACAATGTCTGACTGGATTCTTTGTTGATACGTGTCCTGCAGGCTCTGTGGTTCCTCACTGTGTGTTATTACTTGTGTTTGTACAGTTTGAGCTCTTGGTAGTTCACTTTTAGGGTGGTATCCTCACTCTCCCAGGCACCTCCTGGGATTTGCAGTCAAACACAAGAAGTTACAGGCCCAAAATGCAATCTGAAGATGACTAAGCAATTAGTCAGCCCATTGTAACACACACACTTCTTTCTCTCCTGTGCCTGCAAGAGCAGAGCTTGGATGATTTAGGGCACAAACAAAAGCCCTGAGCAGCAGAAAGACAAATAAATAGATTTAGACAATTGGGTTTATTCAGCTTAAAAGAAGAGCTCAGAAGGAGATTCATTTCACTGGACTGGTTTTGGAAGGTGCAATAATTTCAGTTCCCCATTTGTACCACAAATGAAACCCCTCAAAATTACTAAAAAGAACTGGGTTTGCAATGATTTTTTTAACCACAGGAAAACTGCTGCAACTGTGAACTTTCCATTTCGTTATTTATATAAAAAGTGTACAAAAGGCTGCTATAAAAATATTTTGCCCCAGACTGTGAGACAGTCTGATACTGCTCATAATAATGCTAAATATTATCTGATGGCATTAATTTACATAATACTTCAACCTGTAACTTACTGAAAGGATTGTATTTGGTGGTTATTCCAAAGCCTCGCGGGCTTGTGTTCCTTTTGGAATAATTCTCCCAGGTTTAACCAGCTCCCCCCTTTCCTTAAAAAAGCCACAAAGTGCTGAACTTCCCTGTGAGCCTTTTGAGCACCTCCTGGCACAGTTCAGTACCTGGGCAGCCCTTGTGCCCCAGGCCCCAGGGAGGGGCTCTGCAGCTCACTGGGGGTCACGTCGTAGCCCAGCTTCTTCAGGTCCTTGGTCATGATGTTGAAGGAAACGGTCACAAAGCCTTGGGATCTCACCCTCGTCACTGGAACAGAGAGGAGGGGGACAGAACCAGTCAAAGGAGGTTTGTGAGTGGCTGCTGAGCTCAAGATATCCAAGGAGGATTGTTCTGAGCTGCTTTTTTTTCCCCCCACCCCAAAGATGGATGGCCAGGCTTAAGCCAGGACTCACCTTCTCGTCCTTCTCCCTGGGCCACAACTTTGGGGTCAGTGAATTCCGGGCGTCTCCCTGTGAGCCAACTTGGGGAAGGACACAGAAAATAAGGAACTGGAGTGCCAAAAGCACAGAGAGAGGTTGATCAGCCTCCCAGCTTTGCTCTGCAGTAGAGACTGGGAGCTTGATTCACTTTATTGATCTACTTGGATCAAAGATAAGTTTTGTCTCTCTAAGGGAAAAAAAAAACAACCCAAAACTAATTTCATGCCCATTATGGTTATTTCTGGGCTAGCCAGAATCTTCCTGTGGCAAAGGAATTGTTGGAACTGATTCACTCTTGATCACCCAGAGAACCAGACACTTTGAATACATAGAAAAATACACAAATTAGTGTAGGGCCTACAAAAAAGGAATCACAAGGAGAAGAAATCAGATGAATCCTGACAATGCTGTGCAAGGGAAAAGCCTCAATACCCTCAGTTGCTGTGTACAGGCTGCTCTTGGAAGGATGTGTGTGTGTGTGTGAACAAGATAAAAGTTACAGCAAATGCATTCCAGATGGGAGAGAAGGTGGAATGGGAATTATCTTTGCACGTTCTTTGCTTTCCAGGTCGCTCTTAATGTGGCTGTGCCTCAAAAAAAATCCCTAAAAAGATTTAGGTGGTAAGTAGAGTAAACAGGTAGTTAACATGTTTTCAGGGAGCTTTTCAAAATACCTAGATATCTAAAAAATGTGATTTTACCTACAAACCACAGAACTACCTGGTCATGGTACAGAACATTCACGTCTTCACCAGTGATTTGCTGGACATGCCTTTGTGACTTAAGGGCAAGAAGGACTTTAAAAACACAAAGTCATTAATTATTACCTTGTAAACTGCTGCAGCCTCGAGGTGGACTCTGGAACAAACATAGCAATGGTTCTTCTGTGCCTGAAGCAAAAAAGAGACCCAGAGGACTTCAGACATGGAGCAAACAGCAAGAGTTTTTATGTTCTTAAAGGCACCAGAGTTTCAGACACATCACAACACCGAACATCTCGAAGGTGGGACACTTTTCCTTCCGAGAAGGAAGGGTTTGTTTGCATAGGAACAGTGTATATTCCTCCATTTCCAGAGGTGGGAATGAAAGCTTATTGAGTGCTCAGAGTGATGGGGGAAGAGGCAATTTACTGTGCTTCATATTTGGGCTTTTTACAGGCCAGTTTTGGCTTTACAGGTGTCCACAGGACTAACAAAAACTATCTGATGGTCAGGGACTTCTAGAAAACCCAAGCCCTTTGTACCATAAGGACGAGGCGTGACGAGGAGACACGGGAGCATTTTGGTTTCTGACCAAAAACCTGTTTCAGCCCCGAAAAAAGACAGGTTGTCACTCACCTTCCAGGTGTGAAGGGCACGTGAACAGCTCCATAACCTCTGACCACGTCGTGGCCGAAGAAGTCAGGCCCGTAGACACTCAGCACAATCTGTGGCCCTGCAAGGAAGGGGGTGTGAGAGGGGGGCAGGTCTGGGGGCTGGAAATCCCCCCCACCATCCCCCCAGCACTCACAGCCGAAAGGGTTGGTGCTCTTGAAGGTGATGTCGATGGGGAAGTTCCACACGAGCGTGGTGGGCGAGACGTCGCTCTTGGAGGTGATCTGGGAGATTCCCTCCTCCAGACCCTGCGGGGGGGGAAGGAGGAGTGAGCTGGGGGGCTGAGGAGGGGGGGGCCCTGGCAGCCCCCCAGGATGGGGGTTCGGGGGGCACAGCGGGGCCGTACCGCGGTGGGAACCCAGTCCTGGCCGTAGACGAAGCAGAACTTGCAGTAGAGATCATCGAATCCAGGGAACTGTGGGAGAGAGGGAGGTGTCAGCAGGGATTTCTGGGGTGAGGGTCTGTCCAAGGAACAGTGCTGAGAGCGGAGCTGAGAGCGGAGCTGAGGGCAGAGCTGAGGGCAGCCAGGGTTTGGGGAGGCTGAGACCAGGTAGGGTTAGGAGGGGCTGAGGACAGACTGGGTTTGGGGGGGCTGAGACTGGGATGGGTCAAGCGGCTGAGGTCGGGCTGGTCAGGGGGACTTGGGACTAGCTGGGTTTGGGGGGGTTTGAGGCCGGGCAGGCTTCGAGGGGCTGAGACTGAGCTGAGTTCGGGGGTGTTGTAGCCAGGGTGGGCTCGGCTGGGTTGTTGGGGAGGTGGCTGAAGCCGGGCAGGGTCTGGGGGTGGACACGGGATCGAGGACCTGGAGCGGCGCTGTCGGTGCCGGGGGCCGGTCCCGCATCCCGGGGGGGTCTCCCTGGTGTCTCACCCACCTTCCCGCTCTCGATCCCCGCGCTCTCACCCACCTGCCCGCTCTCGATCCCCGCGCTCTCACCCACCTGCCCGCTCTCGATCTCCCCGCTCACGGCCAGCAGGAACACGCTGGGCGCCGCCATGTCGGCCGCGCCCGTTGCCATGGGGACGGACGGGGCGGCGCGGCGGACACGCTTCCCCCGCGCCCCCCGCTTCGCTTCGCTTCGCGGGGCTCCCGCTCCCCAAAAACGCCCCCAAAAACGCCCCCAAACGCGGCCAGACCACCCCCGTCACCCCCGGGACAGCCCTGTGTCACCCGGGATGGTCCCGCTGCCCTCAGCACGGCCGGCCCGCAGCCCCTCGTCCCTTGTCTGCCCTGCCGCCCTCTCCCCCTTTATCCTCACGCTGCCCCACGTTTAGAATTCCCGGCGTTATTTTTTATGTAATATCAACGTCTGTCGATATTTCTTATTTAATATCAATGTCTGTGTCAGCACCAGCCTTCCCAGCAGCTGGTCCCAAGCCTGTCAGAGTCCAAGGAGTGCTTGGACAACGCTCTCAGGCACGTGGTGGGATTTGGGATTTTGGGGTGTCCCGTGCAGGGCCAGGAGTTGGACTCGATGATCCCTGTGGGTCCCTTCCAGCTCAGGGTGTTCCATGATTCCGTGGTATCGAAGCCATGGCCACTAGATGATGCTGCCGGCCGAGCCGAAGCAGCTCCGGCTCCTGGGAGAGCCACGAGGTGTTTCCAGGGAGGAAAAGTGGGAATAGTGATGAATTTTGCGGTCTCTGGAGGGTCACCCGCAAGCCAAGCTGATGAGGAGAGGGGGAGGCCAGTGGGGCTGTTGGTGTCCACAGCACGGTGATTATTCCTTACGGATATAAGTGCCTCTGTAACGCTGGGGTCTGGATGTGGCTGCCAGGCTGTGGGAGGGAAGGGGAGGAAACGGGATGGGGTTGGTATAATGAGAACGCACTAATTAAAAGCAAGGGCGTGAGTCTGGTGTGTAAACAAGGTGGACGAATGCAGTGAGGCTTTGCAGAGCTGGAACTGCCGAAATCTGCTGCCCAGGACTCGTTTCCCTGCGGGGACCACGGTGTGATGGTGATGGGCTGGTGACACGACGGTGTTGGCCTGGTGATGTGACAGTGCTGGCCTGGTGATGTGACAATGCTGGCCCACTGGGACCACGGTCGTGCCACTGCTCGTGCCAGGAAGCTTTGCTGCCCACGTGCACGTCAGCATCATGGGGACTCACCAGCCCGGCCACCATCTGCCACGGTTCATCCCTTCGCCTCCTTCCTCCGTCCCACACCACGTTCCCCTCGCTGTGAGGAATTTGTGGGGCATTTGATTGCTGCCAGACCCTCTGGGGAAGGATGGGAGGAAGCAAGAAAACCCTGGCTCGGCGCCTGTTTGGGTTTCCAGTTGTAGCCAGTCTGGAGCCCTTTCACAGATGGGCTGAGCAGAGATTTATGGCCTCAGTCCTTGTCTTCATCCCACTGTCTCCTTTTTCCCTCCCTTTAGCATCCTGGTGGACGTGGCTGTGCTGCTTTGGCTCCCTGCAGTGCCACACCATGGCATGTTCATTCCCTAAGGCACCAAGACACCCTTTTCTGCTGGAAGGGGTGGTGTGTGTAAATACTGATGGTCCTGCCCATGGTTTTTAAGGTCCCTTCCAACCCAAACTACTCTGGGATTCTATACTGGACTGAGAGTAAACTACCATTACGCTCCATGCTCAAAAATACCTTCCATGTTCCAATAAATGTATTCTCTGTGAGTATCTGTTTCAACTCGATTTTTCAGGCCAAACAAATTTGGCCAAGAGAAGAACGGGAGAGAAAAGCAGGAGGGATGGGAGGGAATGCCTGAGATTTTATCCTTTCTCCCCTGCCCTTCAGAAATGCTTCAGAGAAAATAATTCATTTGAACTGAGAATTATCAAGGGGGGGAATAAAGCAGTTTTGGAGCAGCTGTCTGGAGCAGTCAGTGAGGCTGTTTAATTAACACTGCACTTGGCTACCAGCTACCTTGGAGCTTGCTAAGAGCCAGTGTAAGGAATTTTTTTGTTGCCTGGCAAGTGATATACAGGTGCTGGAGGAGTTCTATCAGCACTGGGAGACCTTCCCCACTACAGAGAGACAGCAGGAGGCTTTTTCAGCAGCCATGAGTCATCTGTACCTGCCTGTGGAAGGGCTCTGTCCCCTCCCAGCCATAACCAGACCTTTTAGTCTTTCCTCCCTTGCACTCCAGCCTTGTTCTAATTGTCTGCACTTTTAATCTTCCCGAGCAGAACGAAATCCCAAGCAAGGAAGTGTTTTTTATCCTGCTGGAAAACTTAATTAACGATCCATCACAGAGTTTGGTTTCCAAGCATAATGAAAGCTTGTGGATCGCGGCGACTCCACGGGTGTCGTTGGACGGTGCTGCTGTTTCTCTTGGCCACGTAAAACATTCACCCCTTTCTCCTGGACTTGTCCCAATCCTGGGATTTGTGATGGGACTAACGGGAAGCCTCACAGGGAGGAAGGACATGTGCCTGCTGATCACTGACTTGTCACCTCTCGCAGGTGCTTTGTCTCCCTTACCTGTTCAGCTCTGCTTACAGCAGCCTCGGGGCTGATCCATCGCTGCCAACGGGCGCTCGGGGAAGGTGGGAGAGACACAAACAACAATACGGTGGCAAGGCAAACAAAAGTTTATTTTTAATCCCAAATATTTACGATCAACACCTGCTAAATGGCCAGTGAAATACATTTTATGGTGCCGTTTATCTGCAATAAACGGGTGTTATTTTTAGACTGTTTGCACAACGTTGACTCATCCCTGCCTGTGCCTTCTCCCTGCGAGCTTCCCTGCCCTTTGTCTTCCCTGCCTTTTCCTCCTGCTCTCAGAGCTTTTCCCTCTTGCTGCTCAGATTAAATGGCATGGAAGGAAGGGGATATTCCTGCTGTAATTCTTGCTGAGTACATTTGCCTGGAGATCGTTTGGTGGGAAGGTACCTGGGTGAAGACAGGTGTGTTACGTGTCTAAATCATGGAATGGTTTGGGTTGGGAGGGACTTAAAGCTCCTCTCATTCCATCCCCTGCCATGGGCAGGGACACCTTCCACCAGACCAGGTTGCTCCAAGCCCCATCCAACCTGGCCTTGAGCAGTTCC
>JAWWLV010000035.1:14455633-14473096 GCA_035041135.1 Platyrinchus mystaceus
CCCCTGCCATGGGCAGGGACACCTTCCACCAGACCAGGTTGCTCCAAGCCCCATCCAACCTGGCCTTGAGCAGTTCCAGGGAAGGTTCAGCTCTGCCCTCCCCGTGCCAGGCAGGGCCCTGCTGGGTACGGGAGATGTCACTGCCAAGGATCTGAGAAGTGCCTGATCTTCCATGAAGAATTAATTTGACTGGAAGTTGTTATCATTGGTGAGATTTTTATTCTGGTTAATGAGCAAAATTAATCAGTGGCTTGGTCTGAGCCAGTCAGAATAAACTGACAAGTAGGCAGGAAGGGGAAGAGGATGAGGAGGACCCGAGGAGCTGGTTCTCAGCAGGGTCATCGGATTTGATAAGGGTATAAGGAATAAACAAGCTCTGGGGAAAAGAGGGGAAGGGGCATGAAGTCATCCTGCTTATCAGCTGCCCACTCTGGTGGTGACTGCATTTTTTGGGGATAACTCAGGTGGGAAAGCTGTTCTCTGAGCATCTGACAAACCTTGGGGACGCCTCCACGGGCCCTCGGCAGCTTGTTCCTCTGCGAGGGGCAAAGTGGAATCAACAACAAGCTGCTCCAGGGGATTTCAATCAAATGTTCAAATAATTAATCTGGTTTCTTCCCTGTGGTGTGACAAAATAAGAGTTGTTGGCATTTTCTCCCTTTCCTCATTAACAGATTTATTTTTCACTGGATAGTCCAGTGGCCACAGCTGGAAAAAACAACCCAACCCCGACGTACAAGTGAGTGACACAAGTTGTGGGATGAGGGACAGCCTAAGGTGGGGATGAAACCCTCCTGGTGACATCTCTGTGTGCATCAGTGTCAAACCAGGGCATCATGGAATAGAATCAGAGAATCTTGAGTAGGAAGCGACCTTACAAGGATCATCAAGTGGTGCCAAAACCCGTGGAGTGCATCAGTGCCACTGCACATCCCTCACTCCAGAGAAAACCCTCTGCACCCTCCCAGCCTCCACAGTGGAGCTGACCCCATGGAAAGGGCTGAAACCCATGGTGGGAGAGGCAGAGCTGCTGGAAGAGGACAGAGCACCCACCTGGCACAAGCTGGAGATATTCCAGGGGCACAGCAGGGTTCCAGCAGAGAGACATGTTGAGCTGCTTAAAACCCAAGGAGTGACAAAGATCTCCCCTCAGCCCACGCTGTGGCTCTGTCAGGCTGTGCTAAAATTCCTAATTAAGTCCCCTTGTCTGGGAGACCAGCGGGCCCCAGCCGTTAAAACACAGCCACAGTCTTGAAAGCTTAAAAGGGGAAGTTTAATGGATAAAGTCAATTTAATTATTCATCCTAGGAAAGCTTGTACAAATATCAAATGCTTATTAGCATTCATGCAACCTGTCTGATCTCGCAGCACGGACAGATTAAGGGTTGGGGCTAATTTGAAGTCACATTTGGTTGTTGGTGATTTTTAAGGCTTTTTTTTTTTCTTTTTTTTTTTTTCTCCCCAGCACAACAAAGAGAATTTCAGATCGAGATTTACCCTTGAAGCAGAGCCCCTGTGAAGGCTCTTTGTGATGGTTTCCTCTGCCCCTTCCTCAACATGGTGGTTTTTAATCCCTGTTTGATCCCCACTCCTCGAGGCGGCTCCGAGCAAGCCCAGACAGACTCAGCGCCCATCCCCGCGGGCTGTGGGTTTGCTGGAATGGAGAGTGGTGGGGCTGATAAATGGACATGACTAAATTGTCATTAAAAATGCAAAATAGGCATCGATCCAATTAAATAATCATGACTTGCATTTGCCCGGTGCTTTTCGCTTCCGATCTTAAGCAAGGCTTGCAGAGAGCCCGGGGGGAAATTGCTTAATGCTGCAGAGATTTAATCAGCAGGAAAATTAACTCTGGGTGATGTTAAATGGGTTCTCTGTGCTGGTCATGGCCAGGTCTGGGCTGAGGATGCAGCTCTGGGGGGTTTTGCACCTGGATGTCCAGGTGAGTGTCCCCACAAGAGACACCAAGGAGCATTTCACAGTCACTGTCAGCTCTCAGAACAGTTGGAGCTTGGTTCTCCCCACGCTACCACAATGTTTCTGCAGGCTCAAGGATGGAGTAGTTTTGGGTCCTGCCGGGCTTTGTGGGCTTTGGGAATGTGTGGCTTTGTCAGAAGGCACAGGACTTGGTGTGAGCCTGGGCAGAGCCAGGACCAGTGGCCACAGGAGCGAATATCCCAACTCATCCCTGACACGCTGTCGTGGCCTCAAGCCCTTCCAACTTGCTCTACAACCACCTCTCCATCACCAAGATCAGCCACCAGCCCTGTGGTGAGAGGCTTTTCTTCCAGCTCTGTGGCACCACAAGGGGAATTCAGGCACTGGAGACGTTTCCTTTCCCAGCAAAGCTAAATAACCCCAACAAGAAATAACACCCCGAGTGTCCCGACACACCGGGGCATCCCACAAACCTCCAGGCAGGATTCAGGGGGATCCACCTTCCCTCCTTCCTCTCTGCTCCTTAAACTGCAACAAAAGGAGTTTCCCACCATCCCCAAAGTGCTGTTAATAATGACTTTTATGGCTCTTTGCTGGAATTCCTCACTATCCCACTGAGACAAAATCATTATTTACAATAATCCTAAATGACTCTTAATTACAGCAGCGCAGGTGCTCGGAAGCACCGGCACAAGGCTGGATTAATATATGGAGGCTGAGGGATATGTGAGCTGAGGGATCCTCCCAGTGGGAGGTGGGAGCAGCCCCAAATGCCAGTGGGGATGGTCCAGACTGGAATCTGCAGCCCCAGTGGCCACGTGGAGGCAAGAGATTTTAGGGAATGCCGAGCTCTGGGAGAGGGACGGAGACCTCGGGCGTCCCTGCGGCACAAAGTCAGGCCACACTTCCAGTTTATACAGTTTAATACATGTGAAACAAGATACATTTCCTTTTGAGTAATGAATGCATAAATAACAGAAGATATATGTGAATGCATAAATATGAGGCGGCATGGAACGAACCAAACGAAAACCACGGCTTCCATTTATCCCCCCTTGGCTGTCTGCGCGCTGACCTGCTGGCACATCCTTCCTGCTCTCCTTTCCCATCAGCTGCCCATGTGCCATGGGGAGAGGGCCTGGATGAGGGGCGGGGAAGGGGCAGGGACTGGAGGCTAAGAAAGAAAAATCAACCCTAAAACTGCAAAAAACCCCCCCCCCAAAGTGGTGTTAACAGATGACCCGGATTCCTCTGAAGGCTCCTCAGGCGGTGCTGGAAGGGCCTTGGGAAGGGGATGGTCCAGGTGTGGGTGCAGGGATGTGGAGGGAAGACCGACAGGGAGTGCAAACGGGGGGCCAAGGCTGCCCCCAGGGTTTGATTGAAGTTGTTCTGCCACAAGGACAAATCATCACCTTAAATGCTCACAAAGAACTCACCTAAGACAGCTCTTTACACCTTTACATACTGTATCAATAATTTACTTAGATACTGCAGTAAACAAAATACATTTCTTAAATAATTTACTATTTATTTGTTTCTTTTTTTTTTTTAATCACTCTGTAATTTAACTTCTTTTGGTATTTTTTCATAGTTTTTTTTTCCTTTGCAACACAAGAAAACCGTGTCTGCGCACGTTAGCTCAGATTATTGCGACGTTTAACCTGAATTTCAGTTAAAAAAAAAAAAAAGGGGGGTTGAAAAAAAGCAACAGGACAGTTGGACACACGAGAAGAATGAATAACTTATTATTGCACTGGCTACAATTCAGTAGTGATTTGGTTTTTTTTGTCTGTAGTTAGGACAACCTCTAAAGTACAAAAGAAAAATGAGCGAGACGTCGATAAAGCATCAGCTGTGAGAAGGAGCCGGTGGGATGATGGTGGAGGGGAGGAGAGGAAAGAGAGGGAAGAGAAGAAAGAGGAGAAACATTTGGAAAATGAATGGCTGGAATAATTAATTCCACAAAAAACCCAAGGAAACACCACCCAGTCGCGGAATCACACGTAATGCAAAAAAACCAGTATCTCTGTTTCTCTATAAAAATATGTGCATTATGAAGACAGAGTTTTTGTGGGTCTATTTTTTTTTTTTGGTCTTTTTTGTTTTTTTTTTTCCCCCCTTTTGTTTTGTATCTCACAAATACATAATTTCTATTTATATAACTGCTGATATACAGACAATGTACAGCTCCCGGGCACTCCCCGCGTAACGTTGACAGCTCCAAAAGGTGCCTCGGTAAAAGACGAGCATCTTTAAAAAAAAAACAAACAACAAAAAACCAAAAACCAACAAACCCAACAAAACAACAAAACCCCAAGAGAATCCCCCCAAATCCACCTTGGGCCTGAATCAATGTGATCGAGGCCACAGAGGGGGGTGGGAGGGATGAAGCGACTCCCCCTGCAGCGACTTCGGCTTCCCTAGAGAAAAGAAACCCCCAAAACCTCTTGGCAAATCCGCTCCCCCCTCCCCAAACCCCGTCCCCCGTTTCGTCCAGCCGTTTGTTTGGTTTCTCTTTTCATTTTTCTCTCTCTCTCTCTGTGTCTGTGTGTGTGTGTGTGTGTGGTTTTTTTTTGCAAACTTCCCAACTGGTGACTGCGCCAGAGAGGGAAAAGCTCTCTGAGCAGCCACCCGCGACCGCTCGGTCCCCACTGTGGAACCCCACGTCGGTGTCAAGCCCTTGAGATCCCCCCTCTCCCCCCTCCCAGACAGCTATACTGGGTCATCCACGTCTTCTTCTGTGGCAACAGTCACGGGGGCCAAGTCCTGCTTCCGGAGGGGGCTCTTGGCCATGCCCAGCAGCTCTTTGCTTTTCTCGCCGTTGCTCCACTGAGTCTTTAAGTGCTCCGGCTTTTTCAGTTCGGGGTCCGGCCGCGAGTCCGGCGTGGACCGCCCGCTGTCCAGGAGATCCGAGAGGCTGCTCAGGGAGCCGCCGTCCAACTGCTCGAAGGAGAAGTTGGGGATGGTCAGGTGCTCCCCCCGGCACTGGGGCTGGGCCCGGCGCTCCGCTTTGGAGCCCGGCTCCCCCGGCTGGCTCTCCGCGAGCTCCAGGGATTCTCTGTAGGCCGGGAACTCGCAGGACGGGGTCCTTCTCCTCAGCATGCTGTTCTCGGAGGGCTTGGCGCGTGGGGCCGCCCCGCCGTCGTCCTCCATGGGAGGATCTATAGAAATGCAGGGCGGGCTCATCTTCTTCTTCCTCCGGGCGCCGTGGATGTAGTCGGACTCTGCCGGGACGTGGCCAGGGGGCCGCTGCTTTTCCTCGGCGGGGTCCTGGAAGCCACAGTCCCGGTCGCCGAGGGAAGGGCAGATCTCGATGGAGTGCCGCCGCTGCTCGTCGGCCCAGCTGGGCTTGCTGAGGAAGCCCTTGGTGTCGGTGCTGTAGAACTTCTTCAAGTCCTTCTCCCTGCGGCCGCCGGAGAGGCTGCTTGTGCTGCAGTTCTTGAGGGGCACCGGGGACGGGGCCGGGGAGGCGAAGGGCGAGGCGGAGCGGCTCCCGGGCTCCGAGCGCTCCTCTGCCCAGTCTTTGGCCGAGCTGTTGATGTGCCGAACCTCCTCGTCCGCCAGGTCGGAGGGCTCGCCGGGACAGCCCTCGGGGCCGGCGGGGCTGGGCGGCCGGCTGGGAACGGTGAGGCTGGGGGGGCGGTGAGGGGAGCACGGAGGGGTGGCCGGCAGGGAGGCGGCTGTGGAATGCAAGGGGCTGGGGCTGAGGGTGCTCTGGGGCTGCTTTGCTGATGGTGGTGCCTCCCCAGGCTCTGCCTGCAGGCTGTCCTTGCGGTCCGCAGCCTGTCCGTCCACCGAGTCCGTTCGAAGGGCCTCCTGGAAGGGGAGGAGAGAGTGGGGAGAGAGCCTGGGGATCTGCTGGGGCAGCAGCTCTTCCAGTGGTGAAACATGGAATCATGGAATCCCAGCATGGTTTGGGCTGGAAGGGACCTTCAAGATCATCTCGTTACATCCCCTGCCATGGGCAGGGACAGCTCCCACTAGCCCAGGTTGCTCCAAGCCCTGTCCAACCTGGCCTTGACCATTCCCAGGGATGGGGAGTCCATGGCACGTGGTGGAACAGTTGGCTGGCCTAACACACCCCGTACCACCCCACTGTGCCAACCCCACCAGACCTTCCTGTACAAGAGGACAAACCTTTCCTGGCACGGGCTGGGCTGGGATCTGCTGGGCCTTGGTCTTGCTCTAGCCCCAGATCCTCAGCCAGCACAACCCAGCACAGTGACCCAGCGTCAGGCTGCCTGGAGGCTTCTCACAGCCCTGGCAAAATGGAATGGGGCACCTTCTCCCCGTGCTTTAGCCCTTCCTTCCTGCAATAGCACATCCATGGAGATCAAAGCAGGTAAAAGGGGCCTTCCCCTTTGTGACACTTGCTGAGACTGGGGTACATTAAAATTCATGGCACAGAAACGCTTTGTTCTAAAACGAGAATTCTACTCTTAGCTCCAAGAAAAGAAACCCAGAAAAGAGGGGACTGGAAAAGAGGGAAAGGAGACGGGTGACTACAAAGGATTTACCTCTGCAGGCTCTTGGCCTCTCACCTGCCTGCACAGCAGCTTGCTGAGGACAGGAGATCGAGGGGTGACGTTGGGGGGAAGGACCTTCCAGCGGTGCCGGCCCTCGTGGCTGGGGGAGCAGACAGAGAGATGGAGGGACTCCGTTGGGATCCTCAGGGAGGAACACGTGCCCACGGGCTGGGAGTGGATGGAGGTGATGGATCCTGGGACAGAGAGAGAGAGAGAGAGAGAAAGAGCAGTCACTGCTTGGGTGGTGGATGGAAAGGTTTGAGGCAGAACCGGGACCCACAGGCTCCAGGAGAGGAGTAAACACAGGAAGGAAAAGGAAAAGCCTGTCGGGCCTGGCTGAAATCCCAAACCTCAGCATAAGCCTTGGGCAGTGCCAGGATTACAAACCAGGTGTCCCTTGTCCTGCCTCCTGCTTTGAACACTCAGGGACGGCAGGAGGTTGCACGTGGAGTCTCTGACAATCCCTGAGCTCACGTAGCAGGCTGGAATCACTCTCTTCCTGAAGGCTCCCAGTCCTCTGGCTGGGTCTGAAGGCAATCCCTCCTCCCCAGCCCCTTTGTGATGCTGCTTTACTGCATTTCTGTGCTGTTTGAAAGATCTCCTGCTTTTCTGGTTTTTTGGCTGCAGGATTTATTGTCCTCATTAGCTTGAAACCCAACGTTTGTTCCTCCATTGCTGCTCCACGTTAAAAACACAGTTATCCATCACTTCAAGAGATCTCACCCAGAGGTCGAGAAACTTGAACCTCTGACAGAAAACATCCAGACACATTTCAGTTGCATTTCACAGAGAGATTTGTTGTTGGGGAGAAAGAAAAGTTAGTGTTTAATCATTTTTTCTTTTGGAGCTTTTCTCCAGAACTCCACAGAAGGAACAGAGCAATGAAATTCCCACCACACTTCTCCCTCATTCTTTTTTTTGGGTCCCCTAGACCCAGAATTTCAGGCTGAGTCCGTGCTGTTCATCTGTCACTCCAGGCTCTATAAAATGCTTTTTATGATGCAGAAAAACTATGTCATAAAATCTGTCACAAACACAGCCATAAAATCCAAAATCCTGTGTTCTCCTCCCTGTCCTCAGTTGGAATTTCCTCCTGTTGGAAGCTTTCCATCTGAGCTCTCATATAGGAAACCGAAGACCCCTCTAAACTGCAGGCTCAGGAACACCAAAGATCTCTGGAGTTGGGTATTTTTTCTCTTGTTTTTTTCTAGGAAACCAGGAAACTGTATCTAAAACCAAAATATCACAAGACCTGGTCATCTCACAGTATTTTCACTGTGTGGTCAGCAGAGTACTGGGAGATGATGAGATCCTGAACTGACCTGGGAAACCCATGGAAGCACAAATGCTAATGGAGTCTCCATGGGCTCAGTTTTACTTGTACATAATTTATGGGACTATGACTTGAAGAAGAATTTGAGCAGCTCAGGAGCAGCAAAGCTTGGGGTGATGCTGGTTGGAAGCATCTACCACCAGGTAAGAAGTCATATCCCTGTCCTATCCCTCGCTCAAGTGCTCTTGGAGAGAAATTGGGGAAACATCACAGAATTCCTGGTCACTTCTACCCACCCCTGCCAACACTGCAGCAGTTTTATACGGGTATAAATCCTGCTTTACACCCACTCCAGAGATGAAAACCAGCACCAGGAGCCCAGCCATGAAACCCAACCTCTGTTTTCTTTCCTTAGCAAAGAATTTGCAGGTGAAATAATAATAATAAATACCGAGCAGAGAACATGAACT
This sequence comes from Platyrinchus mystaceus, assembly GCA_035041135.1. NCBI lineage: Eukaryota > Metazoa > Chordata > Aves > Passeriformes > Tyrannidae > Platyrinchus > Platyrinchus mystaceus. The sequence continues at coordinate 14,463,844 of JAWWLV010000035.1, forward strand.
GGTGCCCAGAGAGTTTGAACAAACAGAGAGTTATTTCACCCAAGGAAATCAGAGCAGATCAGAGTCTGCAAACCCTCCACTCATCCATCTGAGCAGGTCTTGCATTTCAAACCACGCTGGATCAAAGGAACTGGGGCTGCTAAAAGTTCTTGGGAGCCACTCCAGGAGCACGTGTGCTTTTAGGGAGGCAGATATTGTGTGTCATATCGATTTCCCCTTCCAACCAGCTCACACAGCAAAAGAGATAGAGAGGCATTTTCAGGGAAATGCACTTGGATGCAGTGTCGGTACAACTCCCTCAAAGGCTCTGTGCAGCTCGTGATTCCTGCATGGTGGGGGCTCTCCATGAGATTCATTAGAAGGCCAGGCTAGGGAAGCACTGGAGAATGGCTTCTAATCCTTATACTAATCCCAAATAAACTTCTGCAGCTCTGAACTTGAGGTAGGGTCTTAAAAGACACTGCCCTGAGGCTGCAGAGTGCCTGGAGCAATGGATGTGAGGAGCTCTGGCCGGAAGCAATTCCGACTCCGGCTTTTATTCTGGTTGATGTTATTGATCCTTGGGCCGATCACTTCAGAAGGAATGTGCAGCTCATTCCCTTTTCCTCAGCTAACAGCCTGTCCTCTGTGCCTCAGGCATTGCTTGGGAGCCCCACTTCTCCCCAGACACCCCCCCCCCCCGCCAGCTTTCTCCAGGGAAAATACAGGGATGTGATGAAAACATGGAATTATGGGAAACAACCATGGTGCTGATGGTCATCAACTCAATCAAGCCCTGCTCAGGCCACCTTCAGCACGGGTTGGTTGCTCCCCATATAACCACCACATGTACCTGCTGCCCTATGGCTGGAATCATGGAATCATTTAGGTTGGGAAAGACCATTGAGTCCAACAATTAACCCAGCACTGCCAAGCCCACCACTAAACCATGTCCCCAAGTGCCACATCCACGTGTTTTTTGAACCCTCCCAGGGATGGTGACTCCACCACTGCCCTGGGCAGCCTGTCCCAATGCCTGACCATGCTGCTAGTGAAGAAATTTGCCCTAATATCCAACCTCAACCTCCCCTGGCACAACCTGAGGCCGTTCCCTCTCCTCCTGTCCCTTGTTCCCTGGGAGCAGAGCCCGACCCCACCCCTGGCTCCCCCCTCCTGTCAGGGAGTTGCAGAGCCAGAAGGTCCCCCCTGAGCCTCCTTTTCTCCAGGCTGAGCCCTCCCAGCTCCCTCAGCTTCTCCTGCTGCTCCAGCCCCTTCCCCAGCTCCGTTCCCTTCCCTGGACACTCCCCAGCCCCTCAATGTCTTTCTTGTCCTGAGGAGCCCGTAACTGGCCACAGGATTTGAGGTGTGCCCAACACACCTCAATCACTTCCCTAGTCCTGGTTTTGTCCAGGAAGAGGAAGGCAAATCTCCAGAAGCAGTACCTCTTTGGGCTTTGCAGGGATAGGTTTCCATCTCCACCTCGTGAAGGGGGTAGGGAGCTTTGGCCGGCATCACGGGCCGGAACATGTAGCTGTCGTTGGGCAGGGAATGCATCCGGGACACGGAGATCTTGCGGACTGTCAGCAGGTTCTGGGAGTCCTGGGGCCTCAGAGAGGCTGAGCTGCCCTGCAAGGATACAGAGAAACGGGGGTCATCTACAGTGAACTCCTTCCCAGCTGCTCTGTGGTTCAGAACCTCCTGAAGATGTTCCTCTCGGGGTGTCACCCACAGCGGGCAGCCCTGGTGACCAGCAGGGCACCAAAGGTGCACCGTGGTGAGTGAAGAGCTTGGGCTGTGGCTGGAGTCGAGTGAAGCAACTCTTGAACACCACAGAGAAAAAGCAAAGCCCATCCATTCAACACATGAGAAAACCAGTGCTTATCCCACTGTTCTGCTCTGACATTCCCAGGGATGCCCTTCAGTCCGTCCTGGGGGGTGATGTCCTTCTCCTCAAAGCTCTGGGACAGAGGGGACAAACCAGTTTCTGGAAATTCGTGTGTTATCTCCCCAAACCACACGCACAGGCAGACATTTAAACACACACATCAACCCCACTGCAAACCCCGTGGCCTCTCTCCTACGACGTGGAGCGTTCTGGGCACCGCTGACCCCCAAAGGAGGCAGGGGGAAGGAGAGGACATTGTGGCAGTGCTTATGGGGTGTGGAGCCTGTTTGGGGGTAGAAAAGGGATTTTTCTTTGCTTGCTGCCGCTGTGAAACGGGGCTGGTTGGCAGTGCCTGGACAAAGCACTTCACAGACCTGAAATCTGAGCCCTCACTGCCTCTCACTGCACTTGTCACCTCAGGCACCTCACAGCAAACTCATCCCTTGTCACCTCAGGCACTCTACAGCAAACTCATCCTGGGGTCTTGGGGAGATTTAGGGACCCAAATGATGCCTCTGTGGTGCTGATGGAGAAGCTGTGAGAGGTGAGCCCCTGGAGCAGGACCTGCAGCCTGGCTCCCTGCCCCCCGTTTAGGTCCTAGACATACTCCCCTCACAGTTTGCCACGTTATCTAAAATACAACTAATCACTCTGGTTTTCCTTTAACGTCAGCCTCCCAGTGACTGATTGAAAACATTTTCCCAGCTGCATGTCTTAAATTAAATGTATTTTGCTTTGCTCTGCTGGGCTGTTTTCCCTCTCTGCCAGCAAAACCTGGCCCTGAGATCCCTCAGGTTTGGAGGTCACCAAGGATCTGGTTAAATCTGGTTTTTTTCCCCATACATTTCTGGCTTAAAAATTTCTTTCCTCAGCTCCCTAAAGACACACATCCCAAGATGAATTACTCAGTGCTTTTACCCTGTTGAGCTCGGCTGGGAAGCCGGGGGAGACCAGGAGGAAGGATTTACAGGTAGTTGGCACCCAGCAATGCCCGTGGTCGTGCCCAGGAGCCCTCAGGGTGCACCCCAGGTCTCTGAGCTGATGAATTAATGCATCAGCAGCGTGGCTGTGCCAGCTGGCCCCTGGCCATCACAGCTAATAAGCTCCATCAGCACAGCAACACCTGAGCTGGAGGCAGGAGGGTGGTTGTTAACACCCCGCAGCCACACAGAGAACAAAAGGTCTCGCTCCACTTTCTCAGCAGTTTAACAGAATGATGAGAGGATTTGGCTATTAAAGCTCAGTTTGTCTTTGCAGGGTCTTGTATGGACGGGACAAATGAAGAGAAGCCTCTTCTTGACACCAAGAACTTCAGTTTTTAAGGTTTCAGCTGCTGAGGCCTGATTAGGGACGTGGGCAATTTTCAAATGGCTGCAAGGCCATTGAAGCAAGTCCTTGAAATATGGAAATGTGGACTGGGGGCTTGTTGGCTCCCAGCTGGTGAGCTGCTCTTGACAGTGAGGCTGGTTTGGAGACAAACCACCACTGCTGCTGCTCCTCCTCCTCGGTGGGAAACACCTGATGCACTCCAGAGCCCGATCCCATACCCTGGAAATCAGGATGGAACCTGGGCATTGGTTCAAGGGGCAATCAGGAGGGACTGAGCAGAGGGGGCTACAGCCCTTCTGGTCTGCTGGGGGATCTCCCAGAGCATCTCCTGAACCCACAGCTCTGGGGATTGCTGGAAGCCTGACGTGTTGAGCTCCTTCTGCCTCTGTTCCCTCAACACTGTATCATAAACACGTTCTTATAGGAACAACAATAAAATCAAGTTTGATGCTGTTTTCACCACAAAAAGGCTCTGCCTGCAGCTCTTGGTTAAATGTTTGAAAACACACTGCTCACACAGCACACTGCACACCACATGTGACACTTCTTCTAGGGCTAAAAAGAGGATTTCACTCCTATCCCACACATGGCTGCTGGCAGAGTCCTCTGGGATGTGGTGTTTTCCCAGCTCCTGCACACCCAGCACGAAGGACAGAGGCTGGAAAGGACGGTTGTGGCTGTGAGGCGACAGGTTTGGGACAATTCCGACACCACCAGCAGCTGCACAGCACCAAAGCACCACGTCACAACGCAGAAGCAACAGTGGGACATCATTCACCTCAGCCTGGTGGCCTGGGCTTTTGTGGGAAGGTGGCAGGACATGGTGGGAAACACAGCAGGAGGACGGGAATTCCATGCTGGGAGTGTCTGCCCCCTCCAGCGTGTCTGGGATGGCTAAAGACACACTCCCACAGCTCAGCACCTCCTTCAAATTGGGGAGATAAAAAGCATCAGTGGCACAGCAAGGCTGGGTCTAAACACTCAAACACGTTTGCCCCTGTGACATTTCCTAATTGTGCAATTAATCCAGAGCAGGAAGGAAGGGAGAAGCACAGAGTGGGCTGCAAAAACTGTCAGAAAACTCGGAGCATCTCACACCAACTTCCAGAGCAGCTCACAGGGAGCATGGGAGACACTGCCCAGGACAGCCTGGGTGTCCCAGACCATGGAATCACAAATCCTGGAATGGTTTGGGGTTGGAAGGGACGTTCAAGACCATCGTGTTCCACCCCCTGCCACGGGCAGGAACACCTTCACTACACCAGGTTGGTCCAAGCCCCGTCCAACCTGGCCTTGGACACTTCCAGGGATGGGGCAGAGATGAGAGTGAGGGAATTCCCACAGCCCCACTGCAGTGCCTCTGCCTCACTGCGGTGCAGGGAAGGGAGCCCTCACTCCCAAATCCTCACCTGGATTCCAGCAATCCCACCTGCAAGGGGAAATGAGTGGCCAGGTCCCTGCTCACGCTGCTCCCCTCATCACTTCTCCCCCTACAGAGTTTCTGGGGTTGAAAGGAGGCTCTGCAGGGCTCCTGGTGTGCTTGGGAGGTATTGGAAGATGAGGAAAACCCTAAGAGGATGGACCCCATTTGCAATCCCAGCCTGCTTGAAAGGATGTGCCCTCTCTTCCCCCAGTGAGAGAAGCAACCTGGCTGTTTCTGGTGTATTTTTCCTGCAGAAATGTTTATCAGGAACAACAATCAAATAGTGAATTCCCCATTGCTGTGTAACCAAATTTCTTCTTCCTTGCCTTAATAGAGTCTGATAGATTTTACAGAAATCTAATTTAATGTAATTTAATCTCAACCCCCCCCCCGCCATTGATTTCACGGTAGATTTATTTGTGATCATGGTGACAAAGCAATTCCATGTTCACTCTTTATCACACACTGCTGACATGGGATGAGGCAATTATCTCATGCCTCTCCTTCCCCTCCTGGACTTCTGATTGCATTGTTTTCCTACAGGACTAATAGGAATCGGAGAGCAGGCAGTGTCTGGAAAATCAACCCAGGAACTTCCAGCTTCTTGCTGAGGGGCTCTGACAATTCCCAGGGTCCAAGTGAGAGCACAGGCCAGTGGGAAGCTGCAGTTTTTTACCAGTGCCCTCCTGAGCTCCTCTGGAAATCCCAAAGTGAGATTAAAAAGAACCCAAGGAGTATTATCTGTGTCCATGTGAAGGGAATTTATCCCATCCCTTGCTGTATTTGTCAGGGCTGACAGTGCCAGCATTCCCAGGGCTTTGGGAGATTCCTCCCTGGTCCTGCTGCCCGTGCTAAAGGACAAGGAGAGGCTGGGAGAGCAGGATAGGGACCTGTAGCTGTTATGGTTCTGAACCTAAAATTCACAACCTTGGAATGAACTGGAAGTGGCAAGAGATGGACTTTCAACCCTCCCCAGGGACAACGGCCAGGACAGCGTTTCCAGCAGCTTCCCCCTCAGGGAGCCTTTGGGAGATCACTCAGCAGGAGAGCTGCTGTCCTCCCATGCTGTCCTGTCCCTTTGGCTCTGTGTCACCTGGGATCTGACTGTCTGCTGCTCCATCCCCTCCCTGCCCCGAGCACAGCAGCTTTCTGGCAGCTCTTACCAGGGCTTGGTGCTTCACCTGCACCGCTGCCTTCGAGCTCTCCTGGGCCCCGCAGGGCGCCCGGCCCTCCGGGGCCACGGCGCGTCCCCTGCTGCCACCCGGGGCCGAGGTGCTCGTCCCTCTGGACATCTCCAGCTCGATCTCAGCGTCCATCTCAGCATCCTCCTTGGCCTCCTTGTTGCTCTCCTCCAGGTGCTTCATCAGCACGGCCACCACCACGTTGACCAGGACGAACTGCGCGATGAGGACGAAGGTGACAAAGTAGACGGGGGAGATGACGGGCAGGTAACTGAGGCAGTGCTTGTCCTCCCGAGTGCATTCCCGGAGAGTGTCCTGCAGCAGGGGGGGGAAAAGGGGAGGGATTAACAAGGGCTTGGGGCTCTGCTTGGGCTCCAAACACAGAAACATTAACGCGTCCTGGACGCAAAGGCTCGTAGGTACAACTAAAATGGATAGAAAACATGTATTACATCATCTGCAAAGAGGGGGATTGTGTTGCCCAGAGAGGTTGTAGCCCATCCCTTGAGATGCTCAAGGCCAGGTTAGACAGGGCTTGGAGCAACCTGGTCTAGTGGGAGGTGTCCCTGCCCATGGCAGGAGGTGGAACTGAATGAGCTTTAAGATTCCTTCCAACCCAAATCATTCTGGGATTCTACGATACATCCCAAAGGCACAGGACACATGGTTACCTCTCTCAGTCACAAGGTCTGGCATAATTTTCCTGAAGTATTAGATAAAGGACTGAAGTTTCAGGCTGGGTGAGCCTCAGGACAAATCACTGCTCGAAAACACACTCGGCTTTGAAATTAGGAAGTTTAATTTTGATGCTTTAAGAGGAAACCTTTTTGTTTTCATACAAAATCTGTTAAAAAACCTACAGGGAGAAGAAAGAGCCCAGACACACCTTCATGATGCCATTCCAGTTGTCCCCTGTGGACACCCTGAAGAGGGTGAGGAAGGCCATGCCGAAGTTGGTGAAGGTGGCGTGGCGGCTCAGACCCTCGCAGGGATTTTCTTCGCTGCAATCTGCAGGGCAGAGAAGCAGAAACACGTCAGTGAAGCCACATCTGCTCACTCAGAGCAGCCCCCAGACGTGGTGGTGGGACCCTGGGCTGTGCCACACTGACAGGTGGCATCAGGGAGTGGTGATCTCCCGGTGCAGTGAGATGAGCTCTAAGGTCCCTTCCAACCCAAACCGTCCTGTGATCTCTCTGATTCTCTTTATGGGCAGAGCCAACATAAAGGGATCTAAAAGGAGGTGGAAACAAGCAGAATTCCTGGGCTTTCTCAACAAATCCTGCTCTACAGCATCCTTTGTCTGTTTTCCTCTTGATTATGTCCTTGTCTGGATGATTTTTTACAGGGTACATCTACCGTGAGGGATAATTCACTGAGATAAAGTGGAGCAATTTGACATTTCCCCCCCTGAGAATTAATATCCTAATGAATGCAAATTGAACATAAGAAATATCCCTCTTCCCATAAAACACAGGCTTGTTAAATATTCATCAGGTCAGGCAGCAATGTCTCTTGCTTGGGCATTTCACTCTTAGGTAATTATTTGGAGATAAATTGGAAGGAAAAACAGAAAAACAACAAAAAAACCCACAACCCCACAAATGACCACCCTGGGGAAGGGAGTGCTGATGGTTCCTGTGGCTGACATGGACTCACAGTGAGCAGGAAAAGGGAGTGAACCATTTCCCAGTTAAATTCCCAGTTTGCTGCCCCAGAGCAGACCCCAGTCTATGATCCTGGGGCTGGCATTGCCAATGTATGTGTGGAAAACCAACCAGGATTCAGAGCAGCAGAAGGTGCCCCTGTGAACAAGCCATTTCTCACCTCTGTGACAGAACAAATACATACATATATCTAGACATGCAATATAAACCCACAGGATTTCACTTGGGGTGGATGCAGAATTAATTCCCTCCCCCCCCCCCGAATTTGTTGGAGACTGGAAAATAATTTGTTTTTGGCTGAAAGAATTATTCTGCTTTCAGGCACTTGCAATCTGAGCAGAGGGCTGGACTCATAAAGGGGATTAATGACAGCCATAAACCCTCTGTGCAGGAAGGGCCCTTCTGGTTCTCCTGAAGCCCTAATTGGGATGGAAATGTCGAGGAGGCAGACACAGCTCCTTCCAACAGCATCTTTAAGGCAGGGACTGCTCTGCCCTGGCTTTGCTGGCTGTGTGTTTGCTCTCTGCCTCCACCTGGTTTTACTGATGGACACATTCCTGACCAGCCCCAGTATCCTCAAGCTGGAGGAACAACTGGACAACCAGGAACTTCCTGATTTCTGCAGAAAGGGGAAGGTGATGCTGAGAACAATGGACAGACTGGGCAGCTGGAAGAGCAATGTCAGCCAAGTGCAGGGAGCTAATGGGGCGTGGTGGAAGCTCCGAGGAGGGATGTGTTTATGGTGGCATCTCTCCAGCACCACTCTGACCACCATCCAGCTTTGCAGACTCATGTTCTGTCTTCAGTAGCAAACTGCCATCTTTGTGAACACAGCCACGCTGGACAATTATATTTAAACAGTAAATAGTTCCTCTCCAGCCAAGGGTGGCGTTGGGCAAGTCCCTAAATGTGTGTTTGTGCACGTTAGGCAGGTTCTGTGTTACATCCTCATGTGTCATCTGTGACCCTGAGATCAAGAGGGAACTTTCATCTTCAGAACACGAGCTGTGAAAGCTGAGGAAGGCCCAGGAATGAGAGAGAGAAGAAAGGAAACAGCGAGATACCAAATAAACATCAACCGGATGAAACGGAGGGCGTCGGGCTCATTACTCACCGAGCTTGCCAAACAATTCCACTCCCAGGGCAGCATAGATAAAAAACAGGAGCATAAAAAGTAGGCCAAGGTTCCCTACCTACACAAGGAGAAAGCAGAACAAGGGTCAGGCAAGTTGAGGTCACGACTTAAATCACTCCATCACATTTTAAACACAAGCAAAGGAGGGACGGGTGGCCAGAGGCAAATCCACACCTGCCCTGGCTCCCAACACCCTGGTCCCCTCTCACAGTTCTGCTTTAGTGGACCCAGGGAGCTTCTCTGTGGGTGGGAATGAGCAGATACTCCATGTGCAAAGCAGTCTCTGGTGCCTCTCCATCACCCTCCACTCATCTGGAATTTGGCTGCTCTCGGGGGCTCTTTCAGGGCAGGGGTAGTTTGTGACCTGGTGCTTTGAATTTCAAGGGCCTTTCCCTTCTTTTTGGGACTCTGAGCATGAAGACAGTGACAATAACAAGCCACCAGAGGAACTGCCTGGTTTCTAAAAGTTCCACTGGCCTGGAGGACTTTCAGCAAAGGAACATGTGCTCCAGGGAGAGGTGAAGCTCTCCGAGGTTTCACCCTTTACAGACATTTCTCAGCAACAACTTCCTGAATTTTAGCTTTCAGTGTCTCCAAGGAAAAGCCTTATTCCATACACCAACACTGAAATGCAGGCACCTGGCAGCTCTAGGTGTT
>JAWWLV010000035.1:14473196-14487519 GCA_035041135.1 Platyrinchus mystaceus
GCTTTCAGTGTCTCCAAGGAAAAGCCTTATTCCATACACCAACACTGAAATGCAGGCACCTGGCAGCTCTAGGTGTTCATGAGGACTGCAAGGTGGCTGAAGGAGGGTGAGAGAAGTGAAATGATGTTAAAAGGTTCTCAATACCAGTGGCGTTACAGTTATCCACACCGCAGTCCATCACCACACGGGATCCAAGCCTTGAAAACATCTCCAAGAGCAGATATTTTTTTGTGATTCAGGCAGAGAACATGAAGGGCAGAGTAACCTGACCTGCTACAACCTGCAAGTAATTCTGCTCACATTTATCTCTCCTGCCACTTTAATTGCTCGTGTCTATCAGCTCTAACAGAGATAAAGTGATCGAGTTCTCCAACCACACGTGGCATCACAAGCATCATTTATCCCTAAATAGCAATGAACTAGGTGGTGATCCAGACAGTCAGGCAGAGGGATCCCAAGGTCTCTTCTAGTGAACTCTTCATTTGAGAGTTTTCCTCTCTGAGGTGGCACAGCCACAGTGGTGTTGGGGATTTGGACCACACTCCTTAATTTCATCAGAAAAGTTATCAGTGTAATAACTGTTATCATAAAATTAACACAGCTGTCACTCTCAAAAGAGAGGGGTTTTTTTTGTGTTAAAGAAATGGGAGTAGTCAAATCACCCAGTGGAGACTGTAATTGCTGTAAAGCCTAAACTGGCTGCTCCACACAGAGCTCTGCAATTCCACTAACATTACTGCCATCCTCCAGGGAACAACAGAGATAAAACAGGGATGTGGATGGCTGGGCTGGATTATTTCATCTGCCTGTACTGTCTTCTGGAATAATGTTTCCTAACTTGTGGCTGCTGGACCTGATGGTTTGGGAGACATTAGAAGGCAGCCTGCAAAGTGACTGCAAATGAGACAACACAAGAAAACAGGCACATGCACAAATACACACACACACACACACACTGCCAGGGAGGCAAATGAGCAAATAATTAAAGGGAAGGAGAATAAAAGTGACAAACAAGCCTTGGAAGTCGAGTGTATATTAAAGCCCTGCAGAAGAGGGTTTTGGATTTTGCTCAAAGCAGCCTGAATATTTTACTGCTATTTTAATGCCTAATAAATCAGCCTGCAAACTTATGGCATTGATGAAACTCCAAAGAATTTAGACCAACAACAGAGTTCTTACCAGGTTATCAGTCAAAACTATCATCTGGCTTTCAACATGCAGAGGATGTTATGAGCTGACATTTGCTCATAAACAATTTGAGGCTTTCTAGTGAGCATTAGTAAAAGATTCTGTATTTATGATGGTGACTAATTGCATCACTGAGCCAACGTGGCTCACAACAAGTCCTTCAAAGGCCACAAAGTCTCATAACAGAGTCCTTCAGGGCATCACAGGCACAGCTTAAAACTGCTGGAAGAGTCCTGTTTGCTGACTTGGGGTTTGCTGTGCCCCTGAGAGCAGACACGGGGCAGCTCCAAAGCTCAGCCTGTGCCCAGGATCTCTTGGGAAGTGCCTGATTATCTGGCTCTGATTTGGAAAGGTGGCCCTGTGAGAGAGAGGTGGGACACAGCAGCAGTGGAAAGCTCCTGGGGTGGGTGATGGGACCACCTTCCTTGTTAAACTCCATCCCAGCCCGTGTCCAACAGCCAGAGCTGCTCCCCATCCTGCTGCCCTGACCACCCCCTGCATCCACCTGTGCTGGAGGATCCTGAGGCTGGAAAGAGCAGCCCACAGGCACCTGCTGCTCCAGAGCAAAATAGCTCAGCCCCTGCTTAGGTGCTTCAGCAAAGCCCCTTGGGCTGTTTGTGGAGCTCCTGGAGCAGGACAAGTCAGGGCTGGGTCGAATATTTTGGCAGTGCTTGCCCGCGGCTCTCTGCTACGTGTGCCAGAGGAAAGGAGATGAAAGAGGAAAGGGGAAAGGGAAAAGAGGAAAGTCTCCTCAGCTCATGGTTTCCACCAAGGCCTGAGCACAGAGAAGGACCCAAGGCTTGTTCCCAGGGATGGGCTGAGGTGGAGGCAGCAGGTCAGGCAGTGGCTGTGAGCAGAGGGAAGGCAGACTGAGAGCGTCTGTGACCTTGGGTGAGTCATTCCTCTCCTGCAACTCCACCACATCCCCATCTGTAATTCCCTCAGGGATAGGTAATTAATGTCTCCAAAGCACTCTGAGATCTACTGAGACCAGACAAGAAAAAGATGGGGCATGAATCATGTCTCTGGAAGGAATGGGAGGGGGCAGGAGCACAGCAGCCAAAGGCTGGGATGTCTGGGCTGGAACAGAAATCCAGTCTCTGGTCAGGAGCCTCAACTCTGGCAGCCAGTGACCCAGGCAGGCTCTGAGAGGTGGTTCTGCTCCAGCAGCACTGAACAGGTCAGCTCTGGTTATCCATCCAACTCCCCCTGACTTGGGCTGGGCACAGAAAACTCCAGATATTCCCTTTTTCTGGCAGCCAGGGGCTATCCATCAGTTCCTGGGGCTCCAGCACTGAGGAAGGCTGTGGACTGCAGGGAGTGGAGCAGAGATGAACATCATCCTGGAGATGTTCCTGGTGCCCTGAAGTACCTCAGAGAAGCCACAAGAGATGGAGATGTTGGTGAGCATCTTGTGATTTCTCCTGGATCTTCACTTCACTTCCTGGAATCCTGGCTGGCAGAGCTGTCTGTGTGCCTGGGACAGAGGGATGCTGTGGGCACAGGCAGAGTCCTCCATCCCACCCAGAGGAGCAGGGAGGGCCTGTATGAGGAGCTGCCACCCTTCCCCACAGTGCATCCCAGCTGGATCTGTGATCTACTATTAAAAGCCCTGGAACAGCTTTCCTTTTCCCAAGCAAAAGGGACTTTCCACACACCCAGCTGGCCTCTGCTCTCCCTGCTCTGGGAGAGGCACTGATGGAGTAAATGTCTTCTCTGGTCCCAGCCCTGCAGTGCCTCTTCCAGCTCTGACATCCATTATTCCTCCATCACACCCTGGCATTCCAGTTGTTGCTGCAGGCAGTGCACACAGCTCCCTGGAATGCCTGTCAAGGACAATTTCTCACAAAACTAAGCCCCTGCCAAACCTTTCCAAGGACATGAGTCCTCCTCGTCTTCCTTCCATCACTCTCCAGCCAAATCAACAGTCCTGGCAGCGGGAAAGCACAGGCTAATTTATGCACTGAACCCCAGAGAAAATGGACACATTTGCTTGGGAAAGAGAGGCCATCTGTGAGAATTCCAGGATTAGTGGGAAGGGCCAGACAGACAACCTTGGAGGCTGAAATCGTGTCGCTGGTGAAACCACAGGCCACCAGCTGACCTGAACGAGCTGTGTGTCCACTCAGGCCCACAGTGCCAAGAGCCAGCAGGATGGTGCTTTCTGTACCTCAGGATTTCTGCTTGGCTGCTCTCATCCCTCAGGCATCTCCTGCAGCACAGCCCACACACACCTATCTTCCAAAATCCACCTCATCCCCCCTGCTCACTGCTCAGACATTCCTGCTCTTGCTCTCTGACTTCACATCACTGGGGGTTTTCAGTGTCTGGGAAGAGCAGATCATTCCTTTTTGTCCCCCAACTGCTGTGAGACAATGCCAGAAAACCTCTTCAGGAGCTGACACTGAGATAAGCACAGGAATTACAGCACCAAAAGGAGATAAGGTCCTGGACAGGAGCAAACTACAGATCCTGCCCTTCAGGGCACTGATAGAACAAGTTCTTCCCTCTTTCCTTGGCAGAGAGTCCATCCAGGGGGAGATCCAAGCTCTGAAGACAAAGAGGAGGTGTATTGTACAGCCTGCACTTAATTAATGTGCCATCCATGGATCAAGGGAGAAAAGAGAAGGAAAACCAGCCCAGATATTTTGATGGGCAAGTTCCACGTCTTGGTGTTGTTGGCCCTGGAGAGGAGGGTGGGAATTGGACTGGATTCCCTTTGTCCTCTCCATCAGGAAGAGCTCTGGCAGCTCAACAGTGACTGCAGGGTTTCTTGGTGGCAGCTGAGGCTGGAAGTGCAGTGTGGGGGATTCACTTACACCAGGAGCATTTCAACCCAGCCAAACGGCACGTTCCAAATCTGACAGCAGGTCGTGCTACAGAGAGGGTGAACTGGACTTTGGAAAGCAGGGAATGGGAAAAGGACTAAAGGGCCACCATCAAACAGGAGTCTCACAGAGCAGACTTTGCTTACAAAACCACCAGATGTACAAGCAAGGAAATATTCAGCTGATGGATGAGTGGTGTAATTCATTATTGAGTCTTAATGGGGCCAGAGCTCATAAAGAAGAGGAAAACACTTGAAACAGGTTTTGAAAACCTGTTCCATACTGAGAGATTAAAGGAGTTCAGTGCTCTTCTGTTTGCCAGACTGCAAGAGATTATTTTATCTATCATTGCTCCAAAAAGAAGGGCTAGAAGAAAAAAAAGCAAAATGACATCCAATGACAAAATAAACTTGGCTAATTCACACTAAAAACACCAGATATTTTTTAACAGAAAGAGTAAACAAGAATGTATTTCATTAACAGGGGATGGCTGATTCCCTAACACTTTGCAGCCTTAACAAAAGAACCAGGTGGTTTTTCTTTTTTTGCTGGGACTAAGAGGACATGGAGAAGGTGGGTAGAGGAGGTGCCATTTTCAGATCCCTCCCTGACCATTCTTCCTGTCTCTCTGGCCTCTCCCCATTTTTTTTCCTCTACTCCATCTCATTTTTTTCAGAGATGAGGTGAAGGAGAAGGTCTCTGATCCGGTGGACACCAGACAAGGAAGGTGCAGCTGGGGAGGAAAACTTAAAAAAGAGCAGCTCAAGGCTTAGTCTGAAGTTCCAGAAGAGACTAAGCCTGTGACAGCCTCAATCTTGGATCAGAAATGCTACATTCCCCCAAATCTGGGAACAGTTGGTTCTCCAAGTGCTACTCAAACTGTTATCTACTGCTGAATAAAAAAAACAAAGCTGATGAAAATCACCCAGAAGAAAATAAGTGTTTTGCACTGACAATCCCTTGTCATCGTCAGCCCATAAAGGGACATTCTATGTACACCACACAAAGAATTTCCCCCCAAACCTTAATGAATAAACATGAAATTAGCTTTTTTTTGTCACTTAGAAGCCACATTCAATGAAGATTTTCCAGCTGTGGTTTCAGGCTGCTAAATTAATTAGGGTAGGAACTCATCCCCTGCCTTGGAAATGAAAGCTGCAGCCTTGTGAAGAGTGATTGCTGTTGGAGAGGTCACCCCAAGCTTCCCTTCTCATTTTCTCAACTTCACTGGAGGCCAAACTGGCATTTTTATCTGCATGAGATCTGCTTGGAATATCCCTGGGGTTTTCCCTTTAATAGAGACCTTGGTTGGAATGTAAACTGCAAGAACACCCCAAAGAAACCAAAAGCCTGGCCTGCAGCCACCCTATTGTTTGAGGGGCAGAGAAACCAAGGAGGGAGAGAAAATAGGATCTGAAATCACAATGCTTTTTGAAAGAAAAAAAAAAATCAAATAATCTCTTGAAATGCCAAGCCAGGGACCAGGTTGGTAAATCCCTGCTTTAGTCTCAGCCAAAATCCTTCGCTGCAAAGGAAATCTGAATACCAAAGGGCAAATGTCTCAGATTAGAAACATCTTCATGGCAGTGATGAAAAGTAAATGCAAACGGGTCTTTCCAAGAAAAAGAAATTCCCCTTGTTTTCCAGTTCTCTTTGAATAGATCAGGGGCTGCTTTGTACTCAAGTAACCGAGTCACAGGGGTTTATTTGGGTGATTACATGGAGTAGTTGTACTGATTCTCCTGTGGCCGCTCATCCTCTGGAAGAGACGCCAACACAGTGTCTGCTCTTGGCCAAGCCACATCCTGCTGTTCCCAGGGAATTCCTCTGCAGACAGTTCCAGCTGATCCACATGTGGCTGCCCACCACCTCTCCCAGTCCATCCCAGGACACCCAGAATGGATTGGTGCCACTCCTAAAGCCCCTTCCAGCAGCTCAGCTGTGGGATGATCTGGTTGAAAACTAAGGACTTGTCTGACCATGTTTGTGCACCCTCAAAGTGCTGCTGCTGAATTGCCAGGTCAGAGGAGAAGGTTACAGTGTTCTGGCACCTCATTTGGGACTCAGTTCTGGGTAAAGCCTGGCAGTAAATGTTTCTAGCCCTGTCTGGTGGGATACAGCATCCTGGTGATACAGGAAATTGGGATGTGCAGCTGAGTCCAAAGAGCTCAGACCATCAAACCCACACACCAGCAGAACACAGCCTAAAGAGGACAAGATCTAAAAAAACAAAGGAACCCTAAACTTCTTGGAATTCTTCTGATGGAGGACTGCAAGTCAGCAAAAAGCTTCTTTCATTCTTTTCTCAGATAAACAGATCCATTAAAAAGGGCCCTCCAGGAACCAAACACCTGAAGGATCCTATCAAATGTTCAGACTGGCAGCATCGTTGTTCCTCTTGCAGCTCAGGAGAATGTGGTGATTTTAGACCCCACTCCAAGCTTTTAACACTCAGAAACATCTCTCAAATTTGCTTTTTGGAGGCTGCAGCTCCTCTGACAACAGTGTCCATAAACATGGTTGTTCCTGCCTCACAAAACCGCTGGGTTGGAAGCTCCCAGTGCTTTCACCAACACCCTTCTCTGTCTGTCCTTGTTGAACTTGCCAGTGAAATCTGTGGTTTATAAGAGTTTTGACTTTCACAGAGCTCTGACTTATAAGAGCTCTGACTCTGTTAACTCTTCTTCCATCACTCTGGTTCTCCCACCTAACACACACCACGTGAGCAGGACGTGCCATGAAAATCTCTGCTACCAAGGCTCAGACAAAGCTGATCATCTCCCCAGGTGGCTTCTAGTGGCCACCAAATGGTGGCACAGAGCTGTCCCCAGGCCCAAAAGGGGAACACACTGGGCATGGATGAAGTCTGGGGGCTTACCTGGGGAAGGGCTTGGACCACTGTGTCCAGCAGAGCTCTCATCCCTGTGGCCATTTTCAGCAGCTTCAGCACTGAAATGAGAAGCAAATCCTGGTCAGCAGGGCTGGGAAATATTGCAAACAAAATCCATCCAGGAAATGCAGGTTCAGATCCTTAGGGAGGGTTTCCATCTCTCTTACAGCTGTTCATACACGTGGGAAGTTCGCTGCGTCCTGGCAGGGCCCACAGAGCAGCTGAACATCCTGAGCAATTCCCACTCCAATTAATGTTAATATCAGCAAAAATAGAGTTGGGGGTGTTCAACCTGGAGAAGAGAAGGCTCCAGGGAGACCTTAGAGCCCCTTCAAGTGCCTAAAGGAGCTCCAAGAGAGCTGGAGAGGGACTTGGGACAAGGGATGGAGGGACAGGACAAGGGGGAATGGCTTCCCACTGACACAGGGAAGGGTTATTGGGAAGAAATTCTTCCCTGTGAGGGTGGGGAGGCCCTGGCACAGGTTGTCCAGAGAAGCTGTGGCTGCCCCATCTCTGGAGGTGTTCCAGGCCAGATTGGATGAGGCTTGGAGCAACCTGGGCTGGAGGAAGGTGTCCCTGCCCATGGCAGGGAGTGGGACTGGATGATCTCTAAGGTCCCTTCCAAGCCAAACCATTCTGGGATTCCATGAAAACAGACTCAAAGCCACAAGAACTCCAGTGTACCCAGGCAGGAAAATGGGAGAGTGATGGGGAGAGACTTCACCAGTGCTTCACCATCATCTCAAGCTCTAATTGCCATCACGTCCCTCTCTTGTCTGGATCAGTATAAAAGGTCTGTGATCCCAGGTTTCAGAGCTCTATCTAAGATGCCACTGGAAAAACTGTTGTCTGGTTGACCTGAACCAGCAGGACTGAAGAACAAATGGCCAAACCATTCCCTGGGGTGCCTGGAGGGATGGCTGAGGGCCTGGAGCAGGACACACCTCTGGCTATCCTGAGCACGCGCATGATGCGGATGATGGTGGGGTTGATGGGCAGAGCAGCATTCATCTCGATCTCCTCCAGGGTGATTCCCACAATGGACAGCAGAACTATGGCCAGATCCAGCTGATTCCACCTGCAGAGGCAGGAAGAGACAAAAAAAAAAAAAAAATTAAAGTCACACAGCAAGGAATTGTATGTTAAAAACAGGCTCGAGCAGCCCCCAAATGCTCCTTCTCTCTCACATCTGGGCTCAGGGTCCTCTGTGAGGCACAAAAGCAGCTCCCTGCAGCTGGCACAGACACCCTGTGAGCCACAAGCTCTGGGAAGTGATGGAAGCTGACTGGGGAATGTCCCTGCCTGCCTCCAGGCTAGAGTGACCCATGATGTGACACAACACAGCTGCTCCCACGTTGTCACCTGTCCCTTGAATTACTCCACTTTGTTGATTTATGGCCTAACACTTGTAAAGGGTCTTTCACACCAGCACCAGAAGGGCAGCAAGAGGTGAAGAAACTGCATGTCCTGCACACTTTCATCACTAACGTTGCTCAGAGCAGCTCAAGTCAGGATAAATGAAGCAGCCAAGCTGACCCTGTGGAAAAGTGTCCAGTCTTACCCTGCTCCCCAGCAGGTCACCAGCCCATGACATGCTCTCATACACACTCACTTCTGGCTCAGGGGAATGCAGGATGAAATCTGTAGGTCTCAGCAGGGGGCAGAGGGGCTGAACACAATGAGCTCTGCTTTACAAAGCCAGCAGTCACCAAAGGACTTGTTTCGGGGGATTCTGTGTCCTCAGATTGCCAAAACTACTCTTTGGGGGGCTGGATCGATGCCAACAGGTTGTTTCTGACCTCTGAGCTGACCTGGTGGAAAGGGAGGCACTGGGGGAAAGGATGCACCTAGAACTTTGTGAGATTTCTGGAATTCCTCCTGCAGTTCTTGGATTTTTCAGTCCCTACGCTGTAAAGTTTGCACCCACAGCGAGACAGCCCTTGGCTCTTCCCTGCACTCAGCAGGCACTCAGTGCCATCCCAGGGATGCTACATTTACCCAGCATCTGGCTCTGAAAGTGGGTCAGTTCAGCTCTGAATCCCAAATGCACAGGAGTTTAAAATAGTCTCACCTGTCCTTAAAGAACCTTCGGAAACCGAACGCCACCAACTTCAGAAGCGCCTCGAACACAAAAACTATGGTGAACACGTAGTTGCAGTACTTCAGGGCTTCATCCAGGGACTGAAAAGAGAGACCCCAGTTACACCAGCCCACTTATCCTTTCCTAGACACCCCCCAGAGGAACTGGCAGGGACAAGGGTGACATAGGAACAGAGATAAAAGAAATGAAGTCATAAGAGCTCGCAGTGCTCGCTAAATCACGCGGCAAAACTCAAATAAAGGATTAAACACTGATTCAAACAAAAACCTCAAAAGCACTGAGATGAGTTGGCCTAAAACTGTCAAGTTCAACTTCAGTGCACAACTTGTGCAGTCTAGGGCAGACAGAAAAAATTTCACTCCTTCCCCACCTACTAAAGTTTATTTCTGAACTGCCCAGCCTGGGGCAGAATAAAGGACTTGAAGGATCATCTCTTGATTCCAGCATGGCAACCCCCTTGGGACAAAGGCTTTGCTTCAGAAGCTCAGTAAAATAAATAACATTGGAGCTGGCTTAAATCTTGCCTGCTTGAGAAATGGTACATCTCTAGAGCTGGGCAAAGTGTGTCCATATTTGGTGCAACGCTCACGCTCTCTGTGGAGCTGCTTCGGAAGTCAGGAATCCACAGTGTTTATACTCCAGGATGATGAGTGTTTATAACGGATTTCATTGGAGCTACAGGCCAACAATAGCAAAAGAATCTTGCTGGGACCTTAAAATAGACAGTTGCAGAGTGAAACAGCTCTTTGGATGGGGAGGGATTGGGGGAGAGGAGGGAGGGAGGAGAATTTAGCTCAATATAACGTAGGCCTTTGTAATTTCAATAAGAAAATGATAATTATGAACATTCAAACAGACAGAATTGGGAATAAATGTAATAGAGGAGTCTGCAAAGCATGTCAGAGGAAGCCCCAGGGCACAGAAAGGTTCTGTGTGTGATGACTGGGCTTTGCTCACCCCACACATACGACGGGGTCACCACGGCATGACCAAACACTGATCTTTTTGGGAACGAGAGCTGGAAGTTTTTCAGGTGTTGGAATTCCTCAAGGCACTACTCCCCCTACTTTTGTTGCAGTGCCTAAAATAAAATGGCAGCTTAAAAGAACAGGGGGCAATTCCCTATTCCATCCTCAGCCTGGCTTCTGGCATCGTTTGTGATGCTTTGCATTTGGATTTACAACACTGTGTTATGTGAACATAAACCAAGTGTAAATAAGACCTAATCAGGATTAATAACATTTACATGTGAAACAGAGGCCGTTCTGCAAAGGAATTATGGGGCAGAGCAGCACACAGGCAGCTGGGGTAAAATGTACACCTTCCCCTCTGGCTCAGCATCCAGGGGGAATTTGCAGGTTACCTGGCAGACCATGGAATGCTGGAAAAGTAAACACTGAGCTCCATGAATGATAACATGATGGAAGATTAATATATGGACAGGCTGTATGATCTGTGTCAAAGGTCTTCTTGGGAAATGATGACTTCAGGATGCATAAAGAAGGGCTGCACTTAGGGGTTGGTTTCTTCTAAACTCTTTGAGGGAAAGAAACGTTGCTCTGCACTCAATAAATTCAAGCTTCTATTTCTTAGTGGAATGTCCTAAAACTTTGGACTGTTTTACAGTCTGAGGGTCAGTCACGGGGAGGAAATATTTGGATTGGTCTCTTCCTAGTAAAAGTTTAGTTCCCTCTCCAATAGTCTCATCCTCTGTTGTTGGTTTTGGTTTTTAATCAAAAGCAGGGAAATGAAGGTTTTGGCCGAGGTAAGGGACTCCCAAATGGCAGAGCTGGCCCCGGAGTGGGATGGATCACCATGCTGAGGCTTTCAGAGAACAGGGAATGGTCCCAGGGCCACTGCTCAGTGGCATCCCAAGGGAACAGCATCCTCTGCCCCCCAGCCCTGCTGGGTTTCCCAGGGGCCAGGTTGCTGGGCAAGCTCTCACCTTGGGCTGGTTGTAGTGCTCCATGGACATGGTGATGACGTTGACCCCGATGATGAAGGTGATGAACAGGTCGAGGTAGTGGCTGGTGCAGAGGCTGTGGATGTATTTCCGCGCCGGGGAATAGTCGGCGTAGTAAGGCCGGCGCTGGGCTTCTGCAGGGAGAGGGAGAGGCAAGGCATGAGCCAGGCCCCGCTGCAGGGCTGCTGCCTCAGGGTCACCTTATGCACACCTGCATCCAGGGAAAAGCCTGTGAAGAACTGAGTCAAGAATTCCACGCGGGATGGCCCAGCGATGCCACCCTCGGCGGGTTATCGGGACGAGCCAAACCTGCCGCCAAACCCGCTCGAGGCACCTCCGCGGCTTTGCCAACCTTCTCCCTCCCAGGCACTCCCTGTTCCTCACTGCTCTGCCTCAGGCTCGAGGAAAACCTCCTCAAGGAACAGGGCACGAAGCAGGCAGGGTGAGGAGGGGGGTGGAAATGAGACCCAAAGCCAAGGGAAGAGCTCCCGAAGCTTCGAAGCCATCTAAGCTTCAGCTCCAGCTCAGAGCGAGGTTTAGGACAGGTCTTGGCACCTCTCCCAGTCCCTCTGATGTCAGGCTTGTTCCACCTGGGAGGAGAACACGAGCTGAGCTCAGCTGCTGGGACAGGAGGTGTTTTTTGGGGGGGGTTTGAAGGGGAACAGAGCGAGGCCTGTGCAGGGCACATGCTGAGGGTTGGGAGCACACAGGAGACACCAGCAGCCACGGAGAGGGTGCTCAGCACTGGGCTCTGCAGGGACAGTCAGCACAAGCTCCTCTGGAAATATAAATGTAAATTCATGTTCATAAAATACATCATGAACCAACATACATATACATAAAACCAGGGTCTGGCTGCATCTAAAAACCTTCCTAGATTCAGGTTAAATATTCGTTCAGGCCAGGACCACATGAATTTTCCTTCTCTGCCTCTGGTCGTGACTCCTCCTTTTTTTCCTCTTTGAAACAGGGAAATTTCTGCACGTGGCCAAGTTCCTGGGGCTGTTCCAAGGAGAGTGTCTGGACCCTGGGACTGGGCTTACTTACCCTGGGATTTACTGTGTGTCTCTCTCTTAAATGAGACTGTGACCACAGGGATGGCTGTGGGCACTCAGATGGAGTCAAATTCTTTTCAAACTTAAGAAATGTAAATATTCAGAGTTTACATAAGGCCAGGGCAGCATTACTGCAGATTTTGCAAGTGGAAAAAGACACGTTAGGTCATACCAAGCCAGAGCAGGATTGCTGTTAACAGAGAGGGGGTTTTGCAAATATGACAGCAAATTAAGCTTTAAATGTATGAGCAGCTCAGAAAAAGGAGTTGCTTTACCTTAAAAATAAGGAGGGAAACGAGTTCAGGAGTACTCAGTGCTCCCTAAAATACATCTTCCCCTCCTCTCATCCTGCTAATACCTTTCAGAGGACTCTTAAAATGTGGGGGGGGGGGCTTGGAGGTGCAGCTGATGCCAGATTAGAGTCCAAACCCCTAAAATTAATTGGATAAAGGGAAACAGAATCTGTTGCTCTCTTTCAACTACAGCTTTTTTCTTTTTTTTTTTTTTTTTTTCTGGTAGTTAAAAGTACAGTGGAGGCATTTGAAAAGCATTTCCTTCTGACCAGGGTCACCAAGACTTATTTTTATTTTTAAGGGGTGTGTAAAAAACAAGATGAAAGCAAACAGAGTTGGGTTTGAATACGTTTCTCTGTTGCTTTCATGTGCCTTAATCCTACGAGTCATCTTGGACTGGTAGGGCTGTCTTTGCTACTGAGCTCAGCGTGTCTAAAAAATAATAATAAAAACATTGCAGGATGATATTTATTTAAGCCTGTACAATGTGCTTTCATGTGTACTCAGGATTACAAATTACAACATACTTTTTTTTTCTTTTTCTTTTTTTTTTTTTTTTTAGGAAATGTCTTCTTGGGAATGCAAATAGTCAGCTCAGTGGGAGGTCTGAGAGTACCCCTAATAATTAAATATAATATTAAGGGACTATTTATTGATGACTAATGGTTGATTAATCGATCTCAGAAGAACATTAGCAGGGATGTGTTGGCAGCACATAAGGAAAACAGGTTGCAGGTGACTGTAACTCCCTTCTAACCTGCCCAAATGCAGCCATTGCAGCAAAATATCAGGTGTTTATTATATTTTATAAACTACTTACATAAGGATAATCACAAGAAGACATTTCCCACTGTAAAGCTGCTGAACAGAAACCCTTCTAAGCTGCCTGTCAGCAACACAACTCGTTCTTTAGGTGGGCTGGAGATAAAAAAACCAAGGAGGAACCACCCAGCCACAAAGGTGGGTCTGTTTTACAGCCCAGAGGTCTCTCTGCCAGCACAGGCTATGCCTGGTCAACTCTCTGCTCAGAAAACCTGGGATAGGTTTAACTGGACACGGGATGAGGAGCTCTAGGAAATGCCTTGAGGACACACACGACCCGAAGCCAAGGTTAACACACGGAAAAGGAACTTCCCCAGGGGAGACACGTACAGGGACAGGGTGGCATCAAGGTGACAACAAAAACCCATGCACAGTGCCATGCTCAGGGCAGGAACCCATGCAGTGTCCATTAGAGGAGATGCTGCTCATGCCAGGCTGGGGGAAGAGCCGGGATGTGCCGGAGGGACACGGCAGCGGCGGCTCCCGGCAGTGCTGCTGTTGGATCAGTCGATCCCGGGATGGCAGAGGGGGTTGCAGCGGGGTGGAAGCAGGGACAGAGCAGCCACAGCAGCTTCACTGCAGCTCTGACCCCTCCAGGCAGGAGGGAGGCTGCATTTCAGAGCTCCAAGGCCCCAGCTCTGGTCATTCCCAATCCTTTTAGGGACAGTTTTACCTCAGCCAACAGCAAAGCAAGTGGCTCTGGCCTCCTCTCAGTTCACACACACATTTTTTAACTCTAGGTGAGAATATACAATCTTAAACTCCCCAGTTTGGGTGCCAAGTGTTCACTGCACACACCTACTGCTCCAACCAGAGACCTGGGGTCTGCAGGAGAACCTGGCTGAGGAGGACAGTGAACCACGGGCATGTGGGCACAGCAAACAGGGGGGACCTAATCCATCATTAATTGCAGGAGGCAAAACACAACCTGTGCCTTGGCTTCTCCAGGGAAATGGTTTTTGGGATGAGACTCTCACCAGCCCACTAGCAGACTCCTGTCACCACAGAATCATGGAATAGTTTGAGTTGGAAGGGACATCATTCCACCCCCTGCCATGGGCAGGGACACCTTCCACTAGCCCAGGTTGCTCCAAGCCCTGTCCAGGCTGGCCTTGGACACTTCCAGGGATGAGGCAGCCACAGCTTCTCTGGGCAACCTGTGCCAGGGCCTCCCCACCCTCAC
>JAWWLV010000035.1:14487702-14500754 GCA_035041135.1 Platyrinchus mystaceus
GGGGCAGCCACAGCTTCTCTGGGCAACCTGTGCCAGGGCCTCCCCACCCTCCCAGGGAAGGATTTCTTCCCAACATCTAATTTAAACCTCTCAGTTTGGAGCCATCACCCCTTGTCCTGTCACTCCATGCTCTGTAAATCCACCAAACACACACAAGTTTCCCTTCAGCTGACGGTCTGAACTGGTGAAAATGCAGGAGGGAAAGGAGAAACCATTAAACCCATGGAAAAAAGAAAACCACAGCCCTTTCTCGCCCCTAATTCTGGATGTTGGCTAATGCTTGAATCTCATCTCCCTGCAGAGTATTTAAACTTCTTTGCTTGTGATTGTGCTGACATGAAAATTAATGAAGCACCGTCTCCCAGCTTAAAAGCATTTTGGTTGGCATTATAATTGCCAGCTACAGCTCCTCCATTACAATCCTCTGCATGAAACATTAGAAAGCCCTAATGGGTTTATCCATGCTTGGCACAGAGCAGCTCCCTACCTGCAGCTGCCTGGAAAAATAAAGGAGATGGGTTGATAACTCCCTGGTTGGAAACACTAAACACTCGGATATACAGTGCCTGAAATTTTAGTTACAGCTTGAATGTTTCCTGCTGGATATACACAGAGGGCTGTGGCACTGAGAGGATGCATTAAATACCTCTGTGTGCTGCCCAAGATTGTTCCCCTCCATAGAAGAGTTTACATTGAGAGGCATCTCTGCTGGGTCTTAAAAACTGGCCTTTCCCTTCCACGGTTCCCAGACACCGCTCTGCTGGGAAATGCCTTGGGGGAACACGTCTGAGGCCACAAGAAATCGGGAAAGAGCCTTCCTTTTTCAGAGTTCTCAGGTTTTGGGGTCTTCCCAGGGACCAGTGACACGGTGACACCACTGCAAGGCACTCTCTGGTCCCCAGCTAGAGCCTTCCCTGGGCTGTGATTCCATGATTTCCAGCTTTCCCAGCATTACCTGCCCTGCTTTCGGCACCCAGTGTCACCCAGACCCCCTTCCAGCCTTTTGAAGCCCAGAGCTGACCTGACACATCTGCTGCCTTCCCAGCAGACACAGGACACTTGGATTTGGCCCCATATCCTGCAGGCAGAGGAGATCAAGCTGAGATCAAGGAGATCAAGGAGATCATGTGTTTTTAATCAAAAACTTCAATCTGGGGAGGCTGGTTTGGGTCTGTGTCTTCTGACAACCTCATTAAAAGAGGTTGGGAGCAGCAGGATTGTTAAATTCCACTACCCTTATCCACCCATAGATCCAGTGGATGGAGCAGTGACAGTGTCAGGAAAATATTCTGGTTTATCTTGAATTTTTCTCCTCACATAAAAAAGTTCACTGCGCAGCTCTGCCTCCAAAACCACATCAAATGCGTCTCTACAGGGAACTCAACCCCCTGCCCTCTGTTTTCCTGTGAGCAGAGTTAACCTGCTGTCACCCTGTCCCAAATCCCTCCAGGAAAGTGGCCCTTAGACAGGAGAGGAACGTTCTGGAATGCTCTGAGGTGGTGCCTGACAGCAGAGGCGTGGGCTGAGAGGGACCTTCCTGCTCAAAGTCACCCCCAAAGCAGACGTGGTGACTCCCCATCCCACCTGCACGGGGTGTGTCCTGCTGCAGGGCTGTGCCCTCCACGGAGCAATCCCTCTGCAGAGCCTGGGATCTGCACCCAGGGACCAGCCAGGAGCTAAGCTGAGGTTTAACCCCATCCCAGGTCTGATTCCAAGCCTGCCCTGGCTCCGTGGCGCATTTCTGTGTGTGCAGGTTTGGGACAGATGCCACGGAATCCTCAATCCACAGAAGCACAGGGGACACCACAGACAGGAGACAGGACACAGAGACAGGGTGCCAGGCAGACAGCGAGCCCAGGTGGATGAGTGTTGCTCAGATTGTTCATTTGTGGGCTGTGCTGCATCTTCCCCCTGTTAACAGCCCTAATTCTTCCTTCTCTTGTGGTTCTCAAATGCCAGAAATGGTGACTGAATTAAAAGCAGGGCTCTCTCTCTCAGGCTTCCCACGTGGGCTCCTGGCTCCTCCACTGCTTTGCTGTGCCCATCCTGCCCAGTGGCCTCACCTGCTGCTCCACAGGGTGACACACAGAGAGCTGGGACACGTGGAAGCAGTGGGAGCTGCCATCCCACCCCTGCACACACACACACACATCCCAAAGAGACTCTGCCCCGCACGGCACCAAGCACAGCTCACATCTTTCTGAGTCTGCCACGGGTTTTCAGCAAATCCATCATCTTCTGAATTTACCCAGGAGGTGAAAACTCCTCCCATTGAAATGACAAAAAAAAAATAAAACAAAAATCCATTCAAATGTCAATAGCAATCTTCCAAAATGCAGATCAGATATTTGATTTCGCCTTGTTAACCGCTCAAATTTGGGTGCCAAGCTGTCCTTGCTGAACAGAGGCAGGTAGAGCCAGATAATCTAAGGGAACCTTCTGGAAGCCCCAGCACATGGCCAAATGTTTTGCCTCTCAGTTGCTATATTGCCTTGATCACCTTCCAGCAATCTGTCCTCCTCCCTGTGTGCTCTCAGTGAAATGTTACAACCCTTCCCTGTGCAGTGCCTGGGTCTGCACTCCAAAATATCTCCTCTAGTCTATCCTTGGAGACAGCTGGATAAAGAGGGGCAATGTCACAGTGTCCATCACTTTGACAGGGCTCTTTCTGGTGTCTAAACAGCAAGTCACAGCCAGGCTTTTAATAAGATTTACCTCCTAATCAGGAACAGGCTGTGGCTAAGCTGTGTACCTGTGCCATGGTCTATTTTGTCTAAGGATGCTTATAATGTTCTTTGGAAATAGCCTTTTTTTTTTTAAATTTCATATAAACTTTGAGTTTATCTGAATGTCTTCTCTCAGCACATTGGGGTAGAAATTCTGCACAAGCCTGACAGCCTGAAGCTGATTTCCCTTACTGTGCTGGGAATGCTCCCTTCAGCATTTCCACCCTCGAGCTCAAAAACCAAAAGGGGAAATGAAGTTGCATTTGAACTCTTCTGAATCTCTGCAGAGATTCAGTGTCTGCCTGCAGCTGGCTAGTTTGAGCTAGGCTTTGTTTTAACCCAGCTACTTAACTCACAACTGACTAAAATGAAATGGGCTTGGCCTTCACCCTGGTGTCAGGTCAGCCTGTGGAGACCACGGTGTGGATATTTGGTCTCCCATGGCTCTGATAAAGGGGATCACAAGAGCAGGAGATACAGGGATGCAGCAGCCTGACTCCAGCCTGGATGGATGGAGGCAATTGGATGGGGTTTCTCCTAGCAAAGCCTGTGCCCACTGTGTCCTTAGAGCTGGGCTAAAGGCTATTTTCCCAGCTGAAAATGGATACCTAAGGCCATTTGTCACAATATTAGGTCCTTCCAGGAGATTACACAGGCAGGCAAAGGGACACAGCACTGCTGTGGCAAGCAGGGCCTCAAGCACTCCAGCCTTATCCCAGCCTAAGCTCATCTTGGATCACAGTGGGCATGTTCCATCACTTACTCCCCAAAAAACGATTGCCAGCAACTAATGCAGGTTATCCCTGTTCACTAAACTTGTGGGAAGCTGGTGTGGCTGTTTTCCTGGCAGTTTTCCTGGAAACACCCACCAGATGCTACAGGCAGCTTGTCCCAGGTGGGAGCTGCAAGGAGCAGTGGAGGTGAGGATTAATGCAGGATTGGGTCAGGAAAGGAGCACAGGCTCAGGTGCTTTTCTGGTCTGGTTGGATGATCCCTGCTGGATCCACTGAGAGGCAGATTTTGGCTCAAGGCCTTTTGTTGCACCCTAATGGCCCCTGCTGGGCAGTGTTTCCATGAAGGGCCACCCCAGCCTGCGATGGGACGAGCATCTCTTGTAATGGACATTTTCCAGGGGAGAATTCCCTGGGCAGCCCCATCCTGGGGCTCCACTCCTCTCCCCAGGTGTGTCCATGCCCTCATGCAGGTCCATGGCATGCGGGGCCATGCGCCAGGACTCTTAAAAAAAAGCATCACAACTACTTTGTCTAAGAAAAGAACTAAGAAATCAAACCACCACCACCACCACCATCCTCGGACGCAAGCGGCACGTTAAGCCACGGGGTGACCCCGGAGAGGCCTCCAGGCACGCAGGGAGCTCACTCCCCACATCCCTTGGGCACACTGAGGTGCTTGGGACACCCCAGCAGGACAGAGGACTCTGCTTGCAGGAGGATTTTCCCCCCCCCAGCCAGGTAAACAGGTAATATTTCCCACCAGGCTTGTCCAGGACACCTCCAGGGCGTCGGCAACCCAGGGGCTTAAGGCACCGCCAGAGAGGCAACGAAGCAAAACAACCTCTCGGATCCCATGGAAACAAAACCAAAGGAAAAAAAAACCAACAAAACTCTGGCTTTGGGAGCAGGCAGGGCTCAGAAAGATTTTGGTTTGTAAGGCAGTCTACCGACCAGACAGGTACATCTCCTTACTCCTGCGCTTTTTCTCCAGGCGTCGGAGCCGCTTCTCCTCCCGCCGCCGCGCCTCCTCCGCCTCCTGGTGCTGCCGGCACTTGTGGAAGTTCTCCACCACCACCCCCACAAACATGTTGAGCACGAAGAAGCTGACGATGAGCAGGAAGGAGATGAAGTAGAGAAGCATCCAAGGGTTATGGTTCTGGATGGGCTGGTGGGGAGTTAAAAGACAAGGGAGAAGTGGCATAGACGAGATGTGTTTAAGGCGGGGGTTTCGGGTGCTCAGCAGCAACAAGACAGGACAGCTGTTTACTGTGGACTGGGAGGAGATGTTTCCCCAAACAGTCGCCTCTCCCTTCACCTTCTCCCTGACTAAAATGTCACTTTTGGTGTAAAACCTGCCCTAAGTTGGAATACAGGATTTAATCATTTTGGCATTTATTTCATCCAGCCAAAGATAAATCTCAGTGGATGTGCATCATCCCACCAGCAGGATCTTTTTAGCTAAAGACAGACTCCAGATTTCTTTTCTTTTTCTGAGAGGTGGGCTCATGTTTCTCAGTTGTTCTGAGATCTTCAGAAGCCGGGGAAAATTAAGTGCTAAGTGTTACTGTAGCTACTATGGGGTGCTAATTTAATGGGAGACTTGCGGCTTTCCTTAGAAAATCCCACATAACACACCAACTGAATGTCTCTTTCACAACATTCCTGGTTGTTTCCCACCCTCACCTACCCTCATTGTCATCAAAAGCCCCATCAGTGCTTGTTTGTACTACGCAGGGCGCTGTAAAAGCAACTCGGTGGAGAATGGAAAACTTTGCCAGCTCACTGAGCAGTCAGGACCTCAAAGGTCCTGTAAGTCTGCTCTTTCCTGGGACTTCAAAAACGCTGGAGTCCCCCAGGCATGAGACTTCTGAGAGCAACCCCCTGCACCCTGCAGTACCTGTTGGTCAATGCCCACGGCATCCAGCCCGTCGTACATGATGTTCACCCACCCGTCCTTGGAGGAGAGGACAAACAGGGACATGAGGGCCTGCAAGAAGACAGAAGACATTGGTCTTGCATTTCAGTCCCCAGAAAAGAAACCAGAACAGGGCAATCCTCGCCAAAACCAGCCCACAGCTCATAACACATCACCTGGCCCGGAGCTGATGGACAAGCGCAACAGTTTGTGGTTTACTTTTACCTGTTTCTAAACCTGGTTTAAAAGTGAGCAAACTAGGTTGTTACTGCTCCTTTTCCCTCACATATAGACTGACTTTGCTCAGACACATCAGGCTTTCTGGTCACCAAAGCATAATTAAAAATCAGTATTTCAGGCTGGCCCAACGTCAGCAGTTTCAAAAAGCAGTGATATATCCCAGCTCCTACTGTGGGCTGACTTGCTTTTCAGCCAGTAGAAATCACCTTTTTTATTCATTTGCAAACATAGCAGCTAGAAATCAAGGGACTAAAAGGGACAGCTGAGGTCCATACATGAGAGACTGCATCCCAAAGCAGTAGCTTTTGGTTATAGGAGACAACACTCTCCTATAAACAAGGAATTGTGTAACCCTAGAAAGTCTCTCTCCAAGAGATCAAGCAGTGACCTGATCCATTTTTCCCCATAGAATTATTTACCCAGAGAACACCCACAGAAAATTTTACTCATGGAATCGTCCGGGGTGGAAAAGACCTCTAAGGTCATCGTGTCCAACCATTAACCCAGCACTGAGAAATGAATATTGGTGTAATTCCTGGAAACTTCCTCTGATGGAGGTTCCACACCCTCCTCAAGCAGCACATTTTAGGTGTTCATTGATTAAAAGCTGGTACAGAAATCCCTGCAATGAAGGGTTTTACCTGCCCCAAGTTGTCAAAGTTGTACTTGCGCCGGACCCATTTGTAGCGAGCGTTGGTGCAGTCGCTCTTCGTGGTGATGTTTTTGACATCAGGACCATCACAGTAGTAGAACTTCCCTTTAAAGAGCTGCATTTGAGAAGCACAAAGAAAAAAAAAAAAACAAAAAAAGAAATTTTGAAAAGTCTGTTCTCTGATTTATCTTTCTTTTCTTTAGCAGAGTCGGTTGCCAAGTGGGAATTCTTCTCCTTTCTTTCCAGCTCACACGGTGCCTTAACACACATGGCAGGAGAACCGCTCTGGAGAAACCTCAGCCCTGGGACAATGCCAGGAGGGCTTTGGGAATTTGCCTGTCCCTTCCCCAGCCCTCAGGCAGGCTGAGCTGGTGCTGTGCTGTCCCTCAGGGAGGTCTGTCTGCTCTTCTAATCCCGAGAACTCCCCAAGTGAGCAGTTGCCAACCCCACCCCGGGGCATTTCTCCCAGAGCCTGGCTCTTCTTTCCTGACTGAAATCTGGTTTGGAGATATTTAAGCTCATTATTTCCACCTTAACCCCAGCAGGTGAGAAAAGCAGCTTCCCTTTTTCAGCAGTCACTTACAGATGGCCATGGTGAGGGAAAGAAATACTCTACCTGGACCCCTAAAATCCCAAAGATAATGAAGAAAGCACAGCAGATGAGAACAATATTCCCAATAGGCCTCAAGGAGGAGATCAAGGTTTCCACCACCAGCTTCAGACCAGGGGCTCTGCTGATGACTCTGGAAAAAACCGACAAGACAATGAAACTTTTAATTTTTATGCATGACCTGTTATTATCCAGCTGCTTTTCCTCTTGTCTGGGCTGCAGTGAAGCTGACACAACTCTCCTCTACCTGCAGGCAGCATTCAGAGACAATTAGTGAGTTATCTGGACAACCAGAACATCCCCAGTCACATTAGATGGAATTCAAACCGTGTCAGACACCCTGTCAGCAGAGTTGGGCTCTTGCTGGTCAGAGGGAGGAGGGAAGACTCTTCATAGGCAGAACATCACAGAGTTCCCATTATGGGGCTGTTTGTACCTCTGCCCAGAGATGTGATCCCTCTGAGGGCTCTGATCCAAGCAGAGGGGCCCAAACCAGGCAGGAACCTCCCTCCTCACAAAACAAGTGTGAACAAATTTACAGTGGTACTGGAGACTCTTTCTACAGGTGGAAGAGTAGAGGCCTGGGCCCCGTGACAACTTCTCAAACAAAGTCATTCCAATTTGTTTCCTAATGAGTTCCTGAGCTGCCCCTGAGCTGCCAGGAACCTGTGAGCAGCAGCTCCACAGCCAAAGGGTCAATCCCATTAGGGAGCAGGTTGCTGTGAGAGGTCTGGAGTGCCCTGAAGCAGGTTTTGGGTATTTTGGAGAACAAGTGTGTTGCTTTCCTGTATGAGTGCCTGAAGAATGGCTCTCCCATGGGTGTCTCAAAAATGTGCTTGCACACCCAAGTGTATCCAGCCCAAGCAAGCTGCTCTGGGAAGGGGAAGGTGGGTGTTTTGACTGAAGGACATCCAAGCAGGTTTTAGGAGGGGTCTGTGGAGAGGACAGGGGGAGTCCTTGCAGGGGGCTGGAGCTCACATGGAATGATGCCTTTGTGGCTGCCAAGCCCAGAGAAAAGAGCAGAGCTGGGCCTGCAGGGACAAGGCCTTTCCTGTCTGAGGGAAATCATGTGGAGCCTGAACTGCACCTCCAAAGTGTTAGGAATGGTCCCTGGAGTAATGCTAGGAGAGGCTGTGCTGAGTGAAGCCATAGTGAGAGGTGATGAATTCCTTTCTATTCATAGGATCTGGCCTAGTTATTCTCAAAGACTAATTTTCTCTTTTCCCTTTGCCTTTCCTCAGGAACTGCCTATGCCCTGAATTCTGTTCCTAGTTATGTGGGTCAGACAAGTGCCCTGAGGTGTTGCCAGGGTGACTTGGCCAGGGTGACTCAGTGGCTCCTGGTGAGCCAGCACTGCCAGGGGACCTTGATGCCACCAGCAGAACAGAGCATGGGAGCAAGAGAGGAGACAGAAATACTAAATTACGTGTCACTGAGGAAACACAGAGCAGCAAAAAGCTGCTGTTCTTGTGGTCCTGGGCCTAAAACATTGGCTCTTCCTATCACAAGCAAGGCTTTGCACCAGAAAGCCTGCAGGTTTCTGGAGGTGACTATCCCATTTCCCCTGGAATTTCATTTAGAAAAGGCTCGTGTTTCTTGGCAAGCAGGATGGAAATAGAACAGGAGCCGGGAGTGATAAAAATCCCCCCAAGCACGATCACTCTTTGTTATTGCATAATCATAACCTCAATACTAATTCTCTTTCCTCCTTTTCTCCAGCACTGAAAGCTCTCCCACCCTGGGCCTGGCTGAGGGAGGGATTGTTGTGCAGTGCTCTTAGCAGGCACGGGAGAGCAGGGAAAGATGCTGGAGCTTATCAAATCCTTGTCAGCACCTGCTCTATGGCAAATTCTCTGCCATCCAATGCCAGCTCTTCACTGGGGGGATTGTGCAGTTGAAGAAGGAGCCAGACTGATTTGTAAAACCCTGATAAAAATGCAGGGTGGAGGAGGCACTGACTGCACTCACTGCCTGAGTACGATAACACCTCTCACTCCAAACTCCAGCCGCTCGTTTCCGTGCCGGAGAAGATGAATTATAACTCATTTCACTGTTTTCAAACAGTTTCACCAGTTTAGTGCTCCCCAAAGATGCTTCTCCTCATATTGCATTTCAGTTTTTCGTGTTATTAAGCCAGACCTTGACGGATCATGTGAATTTTTTCAGTCTCTTCGGTGCACAGAACATACCGGAGAGGCCTCAAGGTCCGCAGAAGTCTCAAAACACGAAGGACACCCAGGATTTTGGCTCCTCCTGCTGATGCCATGGACACAATAATGTCAATGATAGACACAAAGACCAGGACTCCATCCAGAACATTCCAGCTGCTCTGCAGGTAGGTGTTCTCCCCAGAGAAAAAGCCAAGAGCTACCACCTACAGCCAAGAGAGGAGAGACATTTAAATCTTCCCCCAGACCATAACCATGCCACGTTCTGGTCTTTGCCAGGCCTCGCCGTGGGCCACGGAGTGAAGATGTAATTACCTTAACCATCATTTCAGCCACAAAGATGGCAGTGAAGATGTAATTAGAAACACTGAGGAATATCCTTTCCTGTCAAACACAGAACAACAAAGAGAGGCAGAGTTAGAAAACAAACATCTTTTCTGTTGCAGGGTCTTGCCCCGAGAAGACGAAGATGGGGATGGGAGGTCGAGGAAGCAAAATGACCCGGTTACTCACCGTGCTCTGTGGGTCTATGTCTGGTCTCTCCAGTGCAATAGTGATGCAGTTGAGAAATATAAAGACCAGCACCACGTGATCAAACATTTTGTGGGCAATGACCTTCTGACACATCACCCGGAACCTGAGGAAATGGTGGGGAGAAAAAGGCCCTTCAGATGTTTGGGGCAGCAACAGACTCGTACCCCAAAGCCTTCCCCAGGTGTGCCACCAGCCCAGGTGGTGAGCCAGTATTTCCATTCTTCAGCCACGATTCTCATTAATTATTAATCACTAATAATGCTGGTCAAATCACTCTTCTTCCTAGACAGGCATGGAGTGAATCACACAAAAGTTCTGCCCGCACAGAAGAAGCTGCCTCAAAATCAGAAACCGGATTTCTAAAACCCCATATCAGAGAGGGAGTCTTCTCAGGGGAAGACTCGCTGGGAATGAGCTATTCCATCACCACAAAAACCTGCTGGGCTGGCATTTCACTGGGATTTCTTACCTATTCTGGGGGGAAAACAAGTAGAGAGACCAGTCTTCGTGAGTCTTGCACCACTGGGGTTTGTAGGGCTCCAGGACTTTGCGGATCCGGTAGGAGTAACTCTGGATAAAAAAAGAAGAGACACCTTTTCTTCCTCTTTTATTTTCCTGCCTCTTCAACTTTCACAGACTTTTTGTGAAAGGTGTGTGAGGGGGGCAGTACACGGGATTTCACGGTGCCTGTGGGCCATGACAGCTTTTGGGACAGAGCTGTGGTGGGCATTGTCACAGCTGTCCAGCAAAACAGGGAGGAAAAGGGGTGGAAGAAGGGGCTGCTGTGGGATGACATATAAACATGACTTCTAGGCAGGTGTTGTTTTGACAACCAAAGCTGTGCCAAAACCAAAGAGGCCTGAAGCAGCCAAAAAGCTAAGTAGAAAACCATTCTTTCCAGGCTTTCAAGACGCCAAACATCTCTCGTGAGCAGAGACATTCACTAGTTGTTTTGTCCACAGCTCATTTTTGGAGCCATCCTGGGCCAGAGGGACAATCTTAATCAGTCCAAAAATGAGGCAAATGGATGCACATCCCCTTGTGGGTGACCATTGTAATGGCCCAACACGAAAAAAAAGCCACTCCCCTTGTGGCTGAAAAAAGAGATCTTTTAGGAAGTGAAGGCCCTTCCCTCGGATCGGGACTGGTGTTTCCCTACACCAGCAACACCTTTCCACGACGGGTTTTTAACCAGCCCTCACGGGAGCCCCCAACCCACCCCCCCCACCCCTCCACTCACATCCTCCACGTCGTCCTCGTAGTCCAGGGCGTCCTCCTTGTGCCCGTCGACGCGCAGGAAGAGCTCGCTGGGCACGTGCACCATCTTGCCGTTGCAGTCCTGGAACTCGGGGGGCAGCGCGGCCACGGGGCTCACCCCGAGCGAGTGGCGCACGGCGGGAGGCTGGAGCAGCTCCGGCAGCTCCAGGGAGCCGCGGTAATCCAGGGATTCCGCCCGCCGGTGCAGCGAGGGCCGGCTGAGCGTGCTGGACTTGGCGTCGTCGGAGTCGTCGTCGGTGCTGCCCTTGCCCTCCCCGGAGAGCAGGGACTCCCTCTCTCCAGACTGGTTCTTCTTCTTGAGGCTCGGGGCTCTGCCCAGGCTGTTCCAGCTCGAGCGCCGACTCCCCCAGTTGCTGCTGGTGCCCCAGTTGGCGCAAGGGGAACTGCGGAGGCTGGACTGGGAGAGAAGAACGACACTTGAGGGTTTGCTTGCAGGAGGCAGCCGAGGGATGTGGCATTTCGTCCAGACTGGAAGATCCTTCTTGTTGCAGGTCTTGTCTTCCCCTCCCAGCTTCCCTCGCCGCTCCCGTTCCATCAGGCCAAAGCCCCAAGATGGGAGCCCAGCACCCGGCCAAGGCCACATCCTCTGCCCTGTGTGACTTCCCTCTGTCCTGACAACACCAATTCTCCATGAAAACTGAACCCAAAGACACTCTTGCTGAAGTGGTGTTTTCTTTCCTCGTGTTCCTCAAGCCCACAACTTCCCTGCCTTCCAAAGGAGCCCTGGCACCCAAGTGTCTGTTGGGAATCATGCCCCTATTTCCAGTGTTTTCTCCTCAATTGAATGCATAAGGCAGTGGAATGAGTGCTTCTATCACACAGATTTCTGGCACAGATCAGGCTGTGCCAGTGCACTTTGGCAGGTTGAGAGAGCTTAAGGCCAGTGCAGAAAAGCCAGAAGGAAACTCCTTTTCTCTCCATGGCTTCCTCCCAGCACAAAGCGAGGCAAACTGCCTCCCTCCTCCTCCTCCTCCTCAGTGCTGGGCAGCTCTTCTCTGACTGCTTCATCTGCCTCTGGCTGGTGGCACTGACACGCTCTCCCAGAAAGGATTCAAATGATGAACAACCCCCTCCAGCACCTCACAATCCCGTGAAAGCCCAAGGCAAACAACAGTCATCTCTGTTTTCTTTTCAAAAGCACTACGTTGACTAAGCAGCTTTACCGAGGGGGAGAGCGGCTCTGCCTCTGCATGAAGTGCCTTCACGGTCTGCTGCCCTGATTTGAACATGATATTGCAGTTACAGAGCACAGGAACGGGACAATGAGCAGCAGCAAAAATCCCCTTTGTCTATTAACCTGCTGCCTGTTTACACAGAGCTGCCCTCCTGCTCCCCTGCTGCAGGCAAGCACAGCCAGTGCCAAAGCAGAGCTCCGGCCAGACCTCTGCTCCTCGAGCTGTGCCTGGTGGCAATCCATCAGCTCGCTCCTTGTTCCCTCTATTTCCCCTCCAACGGGGCTGCTGCGCCCTAACCAGAGCTCAGCTGGGTTGGGAAGGACAAATGATGCTTCACCCCCCTTGTAAATTCAAGATACAACGCCAAAACACCGAGGGGGGAAACAGGCCTCATCCTCACAGGAACACTTGGCAGCTTCTCCAAGACACCACAAATGGCCAGTGTGATTGGGAAAAGATTCCTGCTCCTCCTCTGAGGGGCTTGTTGGGGGTAACTGTGTGAACCTCCGACCTGTCTCAGGCTGTGAATCTCCACTGGGGTGGCCTGGCATGGACTTGGAAGCGGGAAAACACCGAATGCCGACACATCCCGGAACCTACCAAGGACTTCTGATCGTAGCTCGCGGGGTCCAGGGAAGCGTTGCTGCCTCTCCTCGAGTCCACAAAGGTGTGCACGGAGTCCACGTGTGGGGAGCACTTCGGGGTGGGCATCGGGGTGGCCGCCGTGCGCAGGATGATGGGGGGGGGCATCGACCCCCTGCCCTCCAGGTGCCCGTTGGGGGTGACAGCCAGGGAGTACATCTTCATCTCTGGGCAGAGGGGGCAGAGGGCACGGGGTCAATGTGGGAATTGCCTTTCCAAATCACAGAATCACGGGACACGCTGAGCTGTTGGAAGGGACTCACGTGGGTCATCGAGTCCAACCCTCAGCCCTGCACAGGAACATCCCCCAGAGTCACCCCCTGTGCCCCAGAGGATCATCCAAACCCTCCTGGAGCTCTGGCAGCCTTGGGGCTGTGC
>JAWWLV010000035.1:14519662-14531296 GCA_035041135.1 Platyrinchus mystaceus
TGCCCACTGCCCTGGGGAGCCTGGGCAGTGCCAACCACCCTCTGGGGGAAGAACCTTGTCCTAAAATCCAACCTAACACAGAGACACAACTTCAGGCCATTCCATGGGTCCTATCACTGCTCACAGAGAGCAGAGACTGGAGCTGCCCCTCCTCTGTCCCTCCTGAGGAAACTGCAGACCCCTCATGAATGAGAAATTTAAAAATAACAGCTCCAACCACCAGCATCCCCCTCGCTCCCTGAGACAACAGCACTTTGTTTGGCTAAGGCAAGAAAGGGCAAAAGAGGTCAGGAAGGAACTCCAAGGCACAGCTGCCCTTCAGCATAGTTGGATCACTTGGTAATTCCAAGCTTTCACTTCATTCAGTGTCCAAGTGGGAGCACAAAGCAGCGAGAGAGCTCAGGGACTCTTGTTCCTCACCAGGTGTTTGGATCTTACAGCTATTGGATTTTCACCTGGCAGAGTTCCTTGATTTCAGTGGAGCCACCACTGAGTTTGGAGATGGCCCAGTGCTTCCACATTTTCACCATCTTGACAAAAAACCTCAACGAAATGAAATTATATTAAACAACCACCAAAATTCAGAGACGCCCAAGGATCAATACTCACAGAAAATAACTGTGCTGACTCTGCAATGTGCTTCCCTTGTAATATTTATTCCTAACATTGGGGAGAAGAACCCAAAAATCCAGAAAACGAGACTTAAAACTGAAGAGGTGACTTTCCAATGTGTTGTTTTCATTCCTTCTGTGTGAACCATCCCTCACCCCCACACCTGCCCTGCATTTCAGTATGTTTTGATTGTTATGGGGAGAAAATGGTACAGGGGAAAAAAAGAAAAAAAGTTCACTCGTTCTGATTTTATAGAATATAAAATCACTGCTAAAATAACAAAATTCAATTATATTAACCCTAATTAAAATTACTGCAATTCACTACTAGCCAGGCTGGAGAACACCTGAGAGCAGAGAGTGGTGGAGTGGATGGTTTGATTGTGGGGGTTGTCAGTTCAGCCTTGGTGAGCTGGGCAAAGGGGCCTGTTAGCAAACACTAATTGCCCAGCACTAATTATGGCAGCAATAATAGCACCTCTCCAATCACCAGTGCTGATGCTGTGAGCCCTGAGTGATGGAATTAAGTGCTGCTGATTTCAAGGGGAGCCGTGAGGCAGAGGAAAGCAAAGGTGAAAGGGGCAGCACGTTCCATCCCAACCCCACCCGTGGGCAGGATCCAGGGCTGGAGGAACCTCCAGGCTCTGGCTCTGCAGCTCCTGCTCCCCAGGGCAATGCCAGGCCAATCCACAGCCCTACAGAATCCCAGGCTCTGCCAACCCACCTGGGAAAGGCTGTCACACAGGGGCAGCTCTGACAAACCAACCCCCAAAAGTGGATTTCACTGCACTTCCCATCCCTGGAAGTGTCCAAGGCCAGGCTGGACGGGGCTTGGAGCAACCTGGTCTAGTAGAAGGTGTCCCTGCCCATGGCAGGGGGGTGGAACAAGATGAGCTTTAAGATCCTTTCCAAACTGTTCTGTGGTTCTGTTATTATTCCATTTGGAACCTTCTTCCATGCCACTCTCAAGCTTGTCCCTGCTGTGGCTCTGAGGAGCAGAGGTGACGCTTCTCCCACAGCGAGAGCCATGAGGAGCAGACACACAGCAAGGGCTGCTCCAACCACACCTCACAGCCACACCAGCTTCACCAGGGCCTGGATCCAGCTCCCTGCCCTGGGAGCAGGGCCAACCACCCCCTCCTGAGAAAACAACCCGGAGAAAAACCCAACCTGACCCCCGTCCTCCGATCAGCGACGGCAGTTCTCGCAGGAAACGGGCAACACAAGGTTTAATTTGCAGGGAGTGGGAGTGAAAGAGAATTTAAATGAAATCTCCTGTGTAGTGGCTTTAATAAACTAGTAAAGCTACAACACCAACCATGTGCAAACAGTGAGCCCTTGAGAAGGCAACTGAGCTTGCAAACGCTTCTGCCCTGACGGAAAATCCTCCTCAGGGGTCTCCAAAACAGATAGACCATGGTGAAAGCTGTCAAATTACTTTATGTGTGGGATACACAGTGGATCTCAAGCAATTATTTGCTAAAATCCAGGACTTGCTCAAATGCTCTTGCTGGAGAAGGTGGTGAGTGTTTCCATGGCAATGATTGCCTTGGTGACCATGTGCTGCTAAACCACCCCGACCTTCGGGCATCTGAGCACAGCAAGGGGCTTCCTCCTTGCCTGTCTAATGATGTTCTTTTAAAATTTGAGTTCATCCCCATCCAAAAGTTGCCTGAGGTGGTCGTGCAGAGACAGAGAAGCAGGAATTACCACTCAGAAGCATCCCCTGTTCTCACCTGCCTCTGGTACCCAACCCTGAGTTCACCTTCCCACCAGTCAGGTGCAAAGCAAGCCCAGCTCCAATCCTGGCTGGTCCTGAGCAGTGCTGGGCCTCAATCTGTAAACTAGAGAATGAAGCACAGGAGGCCCAGGAATTCATTAGCCCAGACATCAAAAGCACATGAATTTATCTGCATTTAAACCTTCTAAGAGAGGTCACACTGAGAGACAGCTGCGTTAACAAGGTGAAGAACGGAGCTGGCACATCAAAAAGCAGCTTTGCACACAAGCAGGTTTCCTCCCAGGCAGGAAATCCATCCAGATTTCTGTGGAAGAGTCTAAAATGTGCCTGTGTCTCCCCCCCAGACAAACTCTGTGCTATCATAAGAGCTTTATCCTGAGCCCATAGAGCAGAAAATTGTTGCATCTCTGCCTTTCAGAGCTTCCACTGCTTTCCTTCCCAACTTTTATCACTGGGCACAAACTCCTTCCGAGCGACCGGTGGCCCGAAACCTGATCCAACTGAACCATTACACGAGTTCCTCTTTAAATTTGCACAAACCCTGCACTCTCTGCAACTCCAAAGTGGTTTCTATGGAGATGCTAAAAAAAAAAAAAAAAAAAAAATGGAACTGCAAGGCAAAAACTTGGGAGAGCTGCAAACACCGGGAGAGAGGAGTGTGAGGAGTGAATTAGAGACCTGTTAGCTCGGGGCTGAGGAGAACGGGGTGAGTTACAGCTTTGGTGACAGGCATTACCCACAGTGACACTGCAGTGAGCATCACACAGGGTTTAATTAACTGCAGGCAGTGGGGCATTAACACAGAGAGGACAGCCCAGCCCAGAACGATCAGGAGAGGGAGGGATGTGAGCATTCACAAGGCAGCAGCGATCCCTGTGCATGAAGAGCTTCTCAGAAGAGCCTCTCAGAGCAGCTCTGCCTCCTTAATCTGCACTGCTCAGCAGAGGAGCCCAAACCTTGCAACTTGCTCCACAGGCTGTTTTAGAGCCTTTGAAACAAACCCAGCACACAACAGGAAGGATGTGATTACTGGAATTGTGTGTGAACTATCCCACAGCCCAACCCCATCAATCCCGATGGCTTTCACCTCTGGATCTCTGAGACAGAGCTTTCACATCCCATCCCTGGATGGATGGGATCAGAGGTCCTGCTGGATCAGAGCAGAGTTCTGGTCTGAACTGGTGCCCAGCTTCCCTGACACCCAGGTTAGATCCCAGTTTGGCTCCACTCACAGAATCACAGAATATCCCGAGTTGGGAGGGACCCACAAGGACCATCCAGTCCAACTCTTGGCCCCCCACAGGACATCCCAGCAATCCCACCCTTTCCCTGGGAGGATCATCCAAACCCTCCTGGAGCTCTGGCAGCCTTGGGGCTGTGCCCACTGCCCTGGGGAGCCTGGGCAGTGCCAACCACCCTCTGGGGGAAGAACCTTCTCCTGAGATCCAACCTGAGCCTGACCTGACACAGCTCCAGCCATTCCCTGGGTGCTGTCCCTGCTCACAGCAGAGATTGGAGCTGCCCTTCCACTGCCCTTCCTCATGAAGAAGCTGCAGACTCTGATGAGTCTCCCCTCAGTCTCCTCTTCCCCAAGTTGATTCAGACATGGAAAAGTCCGTGGACGTGGCAAAAACATCATATCTTGTGTTCACACAATGACCTTGAGCCACACAGAGCCCAAACCTGAGTGCAGTGACCCTAAAGACACACAGCCACAAGCCCTAAGCCTCCAACAAGGCCTTCTACACCAAGTACACTATTCCCAAGTACATTTAATACTTTCCAGACAAAGTCCTGTTGAAACAAAAGGCTAAAAGCTATTTTGTCTTTTTTTTAAGCAAACCTCCATTAAAATCAACCAGCCAGGCCTTCACACTTCAGCCTGTGCAGACACAGGTGGGAGGGAGGACACAGGGACAGTGCAAGTGTGGCAGGGGACACTGAACACTGAGCATCCCTGCCTTCAGCCACAGGAATCAGGACATCTGTTTTTAAGAGAACACACAATAAATGGTCTGGAGCATCTTCTACCTCCTGGTGAGTGGTCACCCCTGGGATTTGAGCATATGGCTGCAGCAAGCCTGGTTAGTGCCAGCCTGATTCTTTAACTATTAAACCATCCCCTCAGGCTCTGTATCCTGCATTTTCTGTGTATATCATACAAGGGAAAAGAATTTGATTTGGGGTTTCGAGAATTTCAAACGAGGATAGACAATTAGAAAAGGATTTGCTTTGGATCATGATAAATAACCCTGGGCTGGAGAACCTCAGAAAATATCTGTTCTTCACTCGGCAGTGATGGCACAAAGCCTTCTGCAGGGCTGTTTTACATGCTTTCCCCAGAGCCCAAACTTGTTAACCTTCATCTCACTGCATGTTTTCAGAGGAGTGACAGCTGCAGCCATAAATACAGCATTCAGATTTCATGTCAGAGTTAAAAAATCCAATATGTATGAAACCCTCTGCTATTACACACCGACTGGCAAGGAGGGGGAAAAGGAGTGGGAGGAAACCCAGAGCATTAAATCATTTCTGAAATACAAAAGGACTTCTGTGAGCTCGGGTAGGAAACATCCTCTCCACTGTTCACTGGGGCAGCTTTACCTGTCTGGTAGTCTGAGCCTGCCTGTCCATCACTCTCCCACAGCTTAAACTTAGTCTCAGGAACAGGGAGAATCTGTGCTTGGGAAAGGAAGGAGCTGAGGAACATCCTCAGCCATCGAACTCCCCACACTGCAGCCAGGGAGCGATTCCTGCTGCTTTGGAGGGTGTCTGGATATGCCAAGAGTCCAGTGGGAAGGAACGGGTGTAAATAACATCATTCCAGCCTGGAAAGAGTGGGCACAGTTAGGGAAGGAAAAGCAGGGAAGAAGAGGAATGGGAATGCTCTTTTGGCTGTCTTTGAGAAGTGTTTTGGTGGGTTGTGCTGCCCTCAGGGGACGTGGGGAGCCATCCCCCCATCACCTCTGGCTCTAGGTGCTTCCAGAGGCATCCACAGGTCCTGACAGTCCTCAGCACAAACTGGGATTTCTGGCACTGAATCCCCCTGCACTTCCACGCTCTGCAGTTCAGTCCCTTGTACTTTGGCACCACAGCAGAGGATTCCTGCCAGCCCTCCAACGTACCATATCAGTAGTTCTGCTTTAAAGACATTCGAGATGCTGATCTCTTCTTTTGGCAGCTTCAGGAGACTTTAGCTCAAGTGAGAGACCTTCTGCAGCACAGCCCCGTAACACAGGCCACTGGCAAGGAGATAATTGCCCAGCAACCCACGCTGCTCTGGCCTCCCTGGCTCAAACTCATTTCCACAAATGACTTCCAACTGCACTCCCTGCGCCGCTGACCGGGACAAACGATGCTCACGGGGTGCATGTTCTGCCTCTGAAGCCTTCAGGAATAAAAGGAAAACTCTGATTCTCTCCAATATCCCACCCTCTCCCCGTGGTTTGATTTATTTCCTCTTATTGATTGGATTTGGGGGCAGCTTGGAGCTGTAAAATTCCTGCCTGCACTCCAGAGAGCTGAGAGCAAGGGGAACACAGAGCCAGGGCTTTATTCCACTGGTCCCATCACTAAGCTCCAGGTAGAGCTCCCAGGAGCAGCCAGCACACTCTGGCTTCACAAAGCCCCTCGATCCAAACAGACAAATCCATGTATAGTCATGCCCAGAGTCAGGGAACTACAGGATCCATCTGTCTGCAAAGTCAATTCCCTTTGGAGTACATAAAATAAACTACTTTTCTTTCTGCTGCTTCCTCCCAGGGGCACTAGAGTAAAAAAGGTTTGGATTTGTCTGTGTGTGGGACAAGGAGAGGACAAGGACAGGGAGAGAGGAGATATTAATCTGTACAGGGATCAGGCAGGAGAGAAAACTCCTGAGAAATCCCCTCATGGGAGAAAGAAGCCAAGGGGGCTCCTGCCCCATCCTCCTCAGTGGCAGAGTCCCTGCTCTAACAAGCTCTACCACTGATGCTCCAAGGCCTGTGAACAGTGTTTTTCCCAAATTGGGAGTCAGGCTGTCTTTAGGGCTTTAAACCAGACAGAGCAAACAAAAATAGAGCTTTAAAAGAATGCATGAAGGAATGCCAAACCTCCCTCATTCTCCAGAGAGAGTCTCGCTCCTTTCAGATGCGGTTTTCTCCCCCCCCCCCCCCACCTCTCAAAACCACTCATAAAAAAGCAGCCCCATCTGGTAACAAGAGACCCAGGAGGAGCTTTCAAGGAGGCATTTAAAGCTTCATTCATAACTGTGGAAAATCTCACTGTCCTGGGTGGAGAGTCCTGGTTCAAACCCGAGGGAAATTCCTGGCTGGGGTTGAGGGCAGCAGTGAATGTTCCTGGTTGGTTCTGTGCAGGGTGGTTCTCCCTGGTGGAAGGTGACAGTTTGCTACTCTGAGCATCTTTAATCCTCTGCCTGTGGTGGGTTCAGCCAGTTCTGCCTCTCAGCTCCGAGGTATCCCCAGAGGGACGATGTACAGGACACCTGAGCAACGCCACAACCTCCACACTGAGCTTTCACCCTGAATTACCAGCATTTCATAAACTGCCAAGTACAACCCCCCTTTCTGCCCAGGTGTGCCATGGCTGGTTCTTTTTTTTTTTTTTTTGTACCTTCCTAACATTTTCTCAGTTAAATCTATATTTTAAGCCTTTCTGTGTTCTCCAGGTCTGCAGAGAGAGCAACCATGCACAGGGAATGGCTGGAAATGCACAGGAGTATTAAATTAAACATGACCATTTCCTTTGTTTCATCACAGCTGGGAACCACAATCCACAGGCACCATCAGTCCATGGCACAGTACCAGCAGGTACTGCCCTCCC
Organism: Platyrinchus mystaceus; assembly: GCA_035041135.1. NCBI lineage: Eukaryota > Metazoa > Chordata > Aves > Passeriformes > Tyrannidae > Platyrinchus > Platyrinchus mystaceus. Next base: position 14,526,836 of record JAWWLV010000035.1, read on the forward strand.
CATCTGCAACCCCCTTGTGTCCACTCCTGCTGCATTTGGGTTGAATTTGGGCTCTAAACTGAGTTCCAGAGTCGACCTGCAACTTCCAGGCACATAAGGAAAAAAATTCTTCCCTGTGAGGGTGGGGAGGCCCTTCAGGTTGCCCAGAGAAGCTGTGGCTGCCCCTGGAAGTGTCCAAGGCCAGGTTGGACGGGGCTTGGAGCAACCTGGGCCAGTGGAAGGTGTCCCTGCCCATGGCAGGGAGTGGCACTGGATGGGCTTTAAGGTCCCTTCCAACCCAAACCATTCCATGATTCTATGATATGAACTGGTCCAGGAGAGGTGCAGTGCTCTGTTCCCAGTCCCACTGTTATTATTACTTGTAATGACACAGAACCACAGAATCATTAAGGTTGGAAAAGCCCCCCAAGATCACCAAGGCCAACCTTTGACCAAACACCACCAGCCCACTAAACCAGACCCTGAAGTGCCATGTCAACTCATTTCTTGAACACTTCCAGGGATGTGATCCCACCCCTGCCCTGGGCAGCCCCTTCCAATGTTTAACCACTCTTTCAGGGAAGAAATTTTTCTAATATCCAAGCTGACACATCCAGCAGGCCCTGCCTGGCAATGCCACATGGCAGGTTGAACAAAATGCAATCCTTGTCTTCCAGACCAAAAATCCCAGGAAACAAAAGATGGGTGCAGACAGCCTGGGGAAGTGCCAGGAAACAGAGGCATCCCCTGCTAACAGTGGTGATCCTGGTAGACCAGCAGCTGCATCCCAAACCACTCCTTGCTTCCCACCCCTCCAGGGCACGATCCTCTCCAAGCCTTGCCAAGATGCCTGAGCAGGTTTTCCTGCCCCCATGGGCTGTTTGACTGTCCCAGTCTTTCACAATCCCCCCTCTGCTGTTCTCTGCTATCCCTGCTCTTGTCCCAGCTCCTTTCCAGGGAGGCAGCTGGGAGGATGGGAAGCTGCTGCCATGTGCTTGGGCTGCTCAGAGGGACCCGGGCTGGGGCTCTGCACGTTGCCTGAGGGCTCAGAGATGTCTCTGGAGCTGCTGGTTGCAGCTGCCACGAGCCACACGCTCCAGCTCTTCCCTGAACTGGCATCTTGTCATCGCTCAGACAAGGGACTTGCTTTGGAGCACCTGATCAAAGCCGAGCCCCGCTCACAAACCCACTCCCAGATGAAAAGAACCGAGCTGGCAGCCAGCAGGAAGGCACAGACTCAACACAACACCACCCTCTGTTTGGGAAAGCCACTTTCTTCCTGACAGGGTCCCTCTCCCAGCTGTGCCGAACCCCCCTGTCCTGGAGCACGTTAGAGCCGCTGTCACACAGGGTTTGAACTGGCTGTGATTTACACACATTCCCGATGAAATGCAGCTGGCAAGTGCACTCTGCTTTCATTCTCGGGGCTGTACTACACTTGGTTTATTTTACCTGCCAGCTGAAATGCAAACAGCCTGTCTGCATCCTCCACATCCCGGCCTGCTGCCATCGCGTGGGGCTGGCGGGGCTCGGGAGCCTCGCAGGGCACTGAGATCTGTCTCAGCTCAACCACTGCGTGACCCAGAGGGAAGAAACACATCTGGTGGGTCCTGCCCCCCGTGGGGCTGGTCCTGGTGCTGAGCCCATCTCCAGTTTCCACACAGCAGCCCGTGCTGGGAAGGCTGTTCCTGTCACCTGCTTGCAGCGAGAGATGTGATTTAACGTGGCCAATCCCTCACCGCAGAGACACAACTAATGGCACAAGTGAGGGGAAGGAACTGGTGGGAAAACATGCCCACAGTTCCACAGGGAATATGGGAATTATTCCCCAGGCTAATGAGCACATCCATAGGAACCAGCTCAGACTGCAAACCCCCCTGTTGTTCTGCCTCTCCCCCGACTGCTCAGCATGTCAGCACTCCCTGAGTTATTACCCTCACTTTCTGCACTGGAGAGGTGCTGTTCCTGTCTGCTCAGAGGCACAGGAATGGAAGGAGCTCATATGCTTTCCCTTATATAGTAAAAAAAAATATACCAAGAACATATGATCCAACAGAGGGAAAACAGAGCAGAGGAGGAGTCAGTTCAATGAGAGGAGAGAGTAAGACAGAGAGGAGGCTCCATGGACACCCCCTGTGGCAGGTTCCATCCCCTTTGCCATGACAGCTCAGACAGTGATTTAACCCTGAGCCAGGGTTAAATCTGCTTTTCCACCTTGCTATTACCTGGGAATGTTTGCCATCAGTTCATACCACCTCGTCTCTGATCCTTGATTATTGATTATTGTGGGAATGGCACCTTGCCAGGTGTAAATGCTGCTGGATCTGAGCAGCTTTGCAGCCTGAACTGTGCAGGGGGGATCCCCAAACTGTTCCTGACCCAACAGAGGGTCTGTCTGAAGGAAAGGAGCCCTGGAGGAAGGTGGTCTGGAGAGCAATAAAACCATGGTATAATCTTGGGGCACAAAACACGGAAAACATTTCTTTCCCAAGGTCACCAGACAAAGCCCTTCTCTTCCCTCCCAAGAGGTAGAGACACAATTCAGGTTATCACAAGTTGTTGGCTGAACAAGCCAAATTTCCATCACTGTGTGTTCTCTACTGACCAAAACAAGGCTTGGGAAAGTCCACTCTGGGACCTCAGAGAGGGAGCAGGGAAGGGACAGCTTGGGATGCACCTGACACACCACAAACACATAAACCAAAGGACTACCAAGGGCAGAATAAGCCTCCCATCATTTGTGCAAAAAGCACAAACACATTGGGTGGATTTTCTCATCCCAGGCTGGACTGGGGGAATCTGTTCCCTTCAAGTCCAGCCAGTGTGTGAGTTCTTGAAATTGGATCCTGCAGGAACGTGGAACAAGTTCTGCTAGCTGAAAGTGAGAATCTCAGAGCAGGATAGTATTTTATTGACTCACAACTCAAAAGGAATTTAAGCAATTTGCTTCAAACACCGCTGCAAGATTCTCCTCTGCTTTCTGAGTAAGTGCTGAGCTTTCCATGCCAAACCAATTTTTCAAGGCAGAATTGACAAATGCTGAAGCAGGGACGTCACTGGAGGAGTGAGTTGCTACCTTAAATCACACAGAATTACTTTTACTCCAGAATAATAAAATGTGCTGCTCCAAACCAATACTCCTCTCACTCTGACAAGCCACGGACCACTGGGTGCCCCTCAAGGTCAGCTCCAACCTGCTCCAAAGGCAGCTGCTCCGAACGGAACACGCCGTGGATGAGGGATCAGAAAAGCAATTAAAAGCTCTTTGAAACAGCAACAGCTTGGAACAAATAGTAATTTGTACTTCTCTTCTGAGAAGTGAATATAAAATAGCATTTCTAGTGGCATTTGATGTAAATTGAGCCTTTTATGTGGAATCATTACAAGTATCAACAGCTACTTCAGCGAATTCCTCTGGGAAGCCAAGTGGGGGGCTCTTCCTAACAATTTAAACCAGAGGTGCTCCTGGATGATCTCAGAGCTCCAAAAAACCAGCATTTCTGCTGGACAACTGGAGGACTCTGCCCTTGTACTGGATAACCATGGAGCTGGGAATCAAGGAAACCTAAGAAGCAGCAATTATTTCCTCAGAGCAGTCAGTGAAGCTGCATCTGGGACAAAAAGGAGTCACCTTTCAGTGGCTGGAAACGTCCTGGAACAGGCCATACCTTTGCCAGGTGTCCCACCCCCCTGTCCCAAAGGCATGGCAGAGGGGATGCCCTCTGGAGTGAACTATTCCTGCTCGGCTGCTGCAGTGCCGTGGCACGTTCTCAGACACTCTGGAGAACTGTCAGCTGCAATGAATGCACAACAAAATCACCCAATGTACCGAAATTGCCTGGAAGATTAATGCAAGGATTGCCTTCTGCTCTGTACTTGGCTTCCCTCAGCTGTGCGAGGGCTTAAAATAAATAAATAAAGCTCAGAAGCAAAAAAAAAACCAAACCAAAAAACACAACAGGAATTCCAAACCAGGCAATTAACCTTTGGAATCCAAGTTGTGCTGCTGTTAATTAAGAGCATCCTGTAAGCTCCTAATTCCCAGCTGTGCCTGAGGTGCAGTTGGAGCAGGAGCTGCCTGTGAACCCCATGGATGAGCTGGGCAGGATCCGACTGCTGCTCAAGTCGCTTCCCATCAGCAGCTGCCTCCTGCTACCCAAATCTCCTGCCACAAATGGGATGTGCTGCCATTAAATCTTTATCCTGCCTCGTGAGGAGAGCAGGATCACTGAAGGACAGCCCTGCAAAGCACCTCCAGCATCTCCTCATCTTCCTGCGAGCCACCTGCTACAGCCACTGTGTCCAAGGCCATGGGACAGGATCCCAGGCCTCGAAGGGAATTACAGGGTTTGAAACAATGATTTTAAACTGACAGAGGGCAGGGTTAGATTAGGTGTTAGGAAGGAATTCTTCACTGTGAGGGTGGGGAGGCCCTGGCACAGGTTGCCCAGAGAAGCTGTGGCTGCCCCATCCCTGGAAGTG
>JAWWLV010000035.1:14531435-14572107 GCA_035041135.1 Platyrinchus mystaceus
CCTGGAAGTGTCCAAGGCCAGGTTGGATGGGGCTTGGAGCAACCTGGGCTAGTGGAAGGTGTCCCTGCCTGTGGCAGAGGGTTGGAATGAGATGAGCATTAAGGTCCCTTCCCATCCAAACCATTCCATGATTCTATAATTCTGCATGGGCTACAGGCATTTAATGTGTGTGAGCAGAGTGCTGGGAGCTTCACATTCCCATAAAAACACATATGGAAGCCCCGAGGAGATTTGGGTACGGACAGGGCTCTCATTCACCTGGAGGTCACCTTCCTGTCCTGCCAAGGGGTGCTCCCAAAGCTCTGCTACAGCACCCATGTCCCCCTCCACTGTGGTCACAATAAGGGCCAGAAGCCCACCAGGTTTTGCCTCCAGCCTGGCACCTTCCAACCTCGATTCCCTCACCCAGAACACACGGACAGTGATGCTCCACTGCCTCAAGAGGGCTCCGTGAGACTTCTCTGCAGAGCACTGCCGTGTCCCAGGATGAAAGGCAAGATAACACAGGACCAGCACTGCTCTATCTTCCTCACCATATGTTGTTCAGAACCCCCCATCCCTCCCACACACACAGGATTGATGCCTTGGCTCCGAACAGCGCTCAAATCAAAATGTCTGTGCTGTGCCCATCTATTTGCAAAGCCACTGACGACTAGGAAGTCTGACAAGCTGGAAAAGAAAAAGCAGGATGCCACTAATAATTTTTTATAAAAGGGATTTGGCATTTCCTTACAGACAGTGAGGTCTGGGGAAGGCTCTTCTGTGGCTGCTGCATTGGTTTGTTTGCAGCCCAGTTTGATACAACCAGTCACTGGCTGAAAATAGGTGGCCAAAGTCAAGACCAGGGAACCTGCTTGAGCTGTTTCATCCAGAACAAATGGTGGGGAGTGTTGGTGTGACAGTTTGCCCAGAGAAATTGTGGATGCCCCTCCTCTGGAAGTGTCCAAGGCTGGGTTGGATGGGACTTGGAGCAACCTGGGCTAATGGAAGGTGTCCCTGCCCACGGCAGCAGGTGGAACTGGATGAGCTTTAAGGTCCCTTCCAACTCAAACCATTCCAGGATTCCATGATTCTGTTTTGCAGGGATTCAAGGCCCAGGAAACCCCTTCCCACGGTGCTGTCAGCAGGCACAGAGCACCAGCTCCCCAATGGGAGCCCCTGAACGCTGCTCTCGGGGTAACACTGAACAGCTTGGCGGGAGCAAGGAAGACAGAAGACAGCCACAGAGTGCTCCTAAATCCTCATGCCTTGGGGAATGACCTCCAGGTTTGCCCCTGGGAGGATGGCGAAGGAGCTATGGCAACACCCACACCTGGTTACAGCCTGGGGAAGGCTCACACCTCGCCTTGCAGGACCTGCTCCGAGCAGAGGGACTGGGCAGCATCAGCCACTCGGGAACCAGAAAGCTGTGATGAAACTGTTTTTCCTGGCAATGCTCGTGGCTTACCCAAACAGAGCTGTTCTCACCTCCCCTCCACCCCAACACCACGCTGTGGGGCTGGGACACTTCCACACAAAGCAGCCCCTGCCCTGAGCCTGGCAGCCAATTCTCACACAAGGTGGGGCTGCGGGTTCCCAAATCACCCCACTTTGCCTCAGGAGCCCTGGATTTTCCTGCCAAACAGTCTGGGAGCCCAGAGCCATTTCCTATTGCTTTTGGACAGTGCCTCATCCTCTGGGACACTGTTGACAGGGAGGGTTTGGGTGAGGTGTCACCACGCCGGGCTCTGACAGCTCCACGGCTCCTCATGCCACGGTGTCCCAGGGCCACTTTGCAGGCAGGCACGTGGAGGAACTTTCACAGGTTTCACTTCAAAATTCCTCCCTTTTTATTGGGCCCACACTGGGCAGTGCTGGCAGGAGCCTGGTGCTCCTGAGCCAAAAGCTTCAGAACCTTTATTGCCATTGGCTTTGAGATGGTTTAAAGCAAATCTTTTACAAGGTAAAACCCAACATAAACCTGCCGGCTGCATCTTTGCTGTGCGAGCAGCAAGGATGTGATTATCACAATTTACCTTCACCCAAGTGATTGTGGGCAGAATCCATGTGATCCCTGGGTTTTCTCACTGCTGCCTGCCTAAGGTTTTCCCCCAGCTCCCATCACAGCAATATCCAAGGACTGACAAAGCTGTATCCACCTGACAAAAGGGTATCCATGCAGAAATGCAGCTGCCAGGAGGAATGAATGGTCTATTCAGGAGCTATTGACAAGGTGTATTTCCCAATTTTAAAACTTGTTGTGGAACAACTAAGCAGATGGGAAGCTGACAGCGACAGCTCTATCCTGGTTGGGTTTGGACACTCTCTGCTGAAACTCTGAACCAATTTATTGTTGCACACCTGAGGTTTGGGGGTTTTAGCTGAGCACTTGATTTTCTGAAAGAAAATATGCCTCAGCTCAAAATATGGGGGGTTTTAAAGCACAGGGGTGGAGAGAAAATCAAGTAGCAGCACTCTAGGGGATTGTTTGTCATGGTCCTGAGCAGGACTTAATCCTGGGAAATGATGGGAATGATAATGCAGAGCCTCTTGTCCTGCCTTTGGATGTATTATGCTACTCAGTCTGCCTTTCCTCCTCACTCCTGAACAGAGAGACCACGGAAGGAGGAGAAACAGCTTTATAAATAACTTTGACCTGTTCCTGATCCTGAAGTGAAGATTCTGGGGGAGCACTGGATGAGCCTCTGACTATCCACCTCCCAGAAGATCAGTCCAAGGATGTCCTGGCCTCAGTTGGATGCATTTCCTGCACCTGACACAGAGGCGGCACAAGAAATTCCACAGAAAAACAGCTGAAAACAACCAGTTTTTTCCAAGAAAGAAAAGCCCAGAAGAATGTAACTTTCCCAGAGCGACCAACTGGAGATACTCAGATGACTCACCTCCCTTCTGCCACTGCACAGCCCCTCCAGCCTCCACCAGCCAACAAGGACAAGCTGTCCTCACTGCCAGCACCACTCTCTGCCATCACCACGTTCAGACTAACAGCACAATTTCTCTGCAACCACTTAAAAGAAAGACCTACTTGCACCCTATGAGATCAAATTAAAGGCTTTGGAGCCCTCAGGGAGAAACTAACTTTTTGTTGTTGTTGTTCTTTGCTGTTTTAGCACTGTCTGATAGTTCAAGTCTTTATTTTAAGGTCCAGGATCAAAGAAGAAGTTTCTGTGTGGGTTGTCTGCACTGCAAGGTCCACTGTGCACCACCACCATCGGTCCAACGGGGTATTTCCACCAGAAAAATTCATGTTTATATCAATGATTCAGAGCCAACAAGCAGCCAGGCTCTGAGCAGGCACGGCCAGCACACACATTTAAGCTCTGCACACCTCAGAGCTAAACTCCTCACCCCTCACTCTGCCAGCTCCCCCCTTCCAGGTGCTCCACACACCCAGGATGCCTCTGCTCACCCTGCACGTCCGGCATCAAACCTTCAGTCCCGTTTGGTCTCTCCAAATGGCACGGAAATCACTTATTCCTCTTCTGACATGGCTCTGAGAGCCACCCCAGGCCGTGAGATCCCCGACCCTCAGAGCTGCCCACCCAGAGCCGCACTCACCTGCTCGTGGTACTCGATGCCCATGCTCAGGGTGTTGATGAGGATGGCGATCATGATGCCCCGGTTGAAGTACTTGCTCTCCACGATCCTCTTCAGTTTGCTGCCAAAAGCCTTCCACAGCTGCACGACCTTGTTCCTCTCCTTGGGTTTTTTCTTCTTCCTCCTCCTCCTGCCCCTCTGCTGCTGGAGCTGGTCCCGGTGGTCCCCGTGCCGCAGGTCCTGCGTGAACTCGTAGACGCCGTTGCTGTCGGAGTCGCAGCTCTCCGAGTCGCTGAGGGCGAACTCGGGGTCGTCCAGGAGGCTGGCACAGAAGGGGCAGTCCTGGAGCTCACAGGTCAGGGTGGGGCCAGGGGGGCTGGGCAAGGGGGTCGTGCTCAGCCCCGACAGCCGGCTGGGCGCGCGGCGCAGACCTGCAAGGGACACGCGAACCGTGAGCCACCGCACCGGGACACCCCGCTCCGGTCCGACCTGGGCAGGGCAGCTCCTGCCACCCCCTCAAATCAGTGCAATCGTGGGATCACTGAGGTTGGAAAAGACCTCCAGTCCCACCTTTGACTGAGCAAGACCAGCCCGTTAAAGCATCTTGTGAAGTGCCACGTCTGCTTCACAGGGCTGACTCGTGGTGGCTCTTGGAGGTGTTTTCTGAACGCTCCCAGGGATGGTGACTCCACCACTTCCCCAGTTGGCCACTCTTTTAGTGAAGAAATTTTCCCTAATATCCAGCCTGAACCTCCCCTGGCTGTTTTCTCTCCTCCTGTCCCTTGTTCCCAGGGAGCAGAGCCCGACTTTCCCCCGGGGTCCACCCTCCTGTCAGGGAGCTGGAGAGACTGAAACCCTCTTCCCTGAGCCTCCTTTTCTCCAGGCTGAGCCCACCCAGCTGCTCCTCATAGGAATTATTCTCCACACCCTAAAAGAGCCTTCCAGCCAGCCATCTTACCGAGCAGCTCTGGTTTTGCCTCATTTCCCCCTCTGATTTCCTTTCCCCCCAGCCCTGACACTCACCCTCTATACTCCCTCCAGAGCGTGGCACCCATTCAGTGTCCTGGGCTGAGGGAAGGCTGATGGACACACCTCTCCCTTTCAATTATTCCTGATTACCTCTGCCCAGGCTCATATCATCAGTGACATCTGAGAGCTTATCAAGCTGTTACACCCAATTTAGCCAGTGCTTCCATTTAGCTCCTAAGGAGGAGGTGGAGGGAGGAACGGACCAAAGGTGGCTCCAGACCACAGATCACAGCTCTGGGAGTCACATAATCCCCTCAGTCTCCTTCATCCCTCCTTCAGCCTTTAATAAAGCTCAGGTGAATTCTTTGCTGGAGGTCCAGGACTGACTGTTCAGGGTGTTATAAAAACAAACACGTTGCCACATGTTCTGCGGTGTGAGGAGAAATCCTGACTGCCCTCGTGGAGCCAGGGAATGGAGAGGACAGGGACGAGCGTAATAAGGATGATTTGGGTGGAATGGGAAGCAGATTTTATTTCCTCATATTTAACATATAACAAATTCTTAGTTTCCTCTTATTTAGGAACCAAATTCCTAGTTTCCTTATGTTTTGGAACCAGATATTAATGGCAGGGGGAAAAAAAACCCCGAACATGAACACAATACTGGGAGCATGGGATCCTTCCTACAAAATGCCATTTAAGCACCTATGGAAGTTTTCCTTGAGATTCAGGGAAATAAGTTGAGGGGACAGTTTTCCCCTGTCATAGGATCACTAAGGTTTGAAAAGAGCTCCAAGATCATCGAGTCCAACCATTAACCTAGCACCATGTTCACCACTAAAGCATCTCCCTAAGTGCCACATCCACGTGCTCCTGTCTGGAGACTGGACAGGGACCATTTGGATCAGTTTTGGGGAGTCCAAGATAAAAGCAGTGGATGCTCCTGGCTCTGGGCCCCGGAGCTTGGAGCTCACCCAGCAGGAATGCTGATTTCAGCCACCCCTGCCTGAGCTCATCTTTAAAGAGAAGGCAGCACCAAACAAAGCCAAAGCAACCCCATCACTTGAAAACTGGGTTGTGACAAGAGTCAAAATACATTTCACTTGCCTGAACGTCACAGAGACATCACTGACCTTCAAAACAGCCTTGAAAGCCAGGACTGGCCTCCTGGTAACACGTCAGAGATACCAGGAGGAGCAGGAATGTTTCCCCCTTGCTCAGCCTGCAGCAGCACTGCACACCAGCTCCTGCTCAGGACTGGTCCAACATGGAAAGCCTCAGCACAGGCACAGTAGGTGGATAACAGAGGGAGGGGGCTTTCCAGACAGCTTTTAATGCTATCAAAGTGTTAAAAATTATATGAAACGCACTGGCGCCACAGATGTCTTCAAAATACCAGAGTCTCCTTGGCTGCCTGCTAAAATAACCTCCCAGCATTGCAGGGCACGAGAACACAGGAGGAACAGCCTGTACTTTATGCTGTTCAAATCCACAACAAAAGAAGGGAAGAGAATACTCTCTCCCACAATTGCATCTTTCCCAGCAGACACCAACCTTGTTTCCAGCTGGGGCTGTGAGTGCCCTGGCTGCTAATGCCTCCTTAATGCTCTCAATTATCACTTCTGTGCTCTCCTTGCACAAGTCTTGCACTGAACAGACTCTGCTTGTCGACTTGTAAGAGGAGAGAGGGAATTAAGTGAACCAGCTCTTTGTTTGCCCAAAAAGGCTGAGACCAGGAGGGCTGGGAGAGCTCGTGAGCCCACTGAGAACAGGGTAGGACCTCACATGGCTCCTTTGCTGAGTTTAGGGGTGGAGAAACACGAGTTGGGAGCCGTGTCTGGCAGAGCTACACCCTCAGGAGCCGGTTTGTTTGGCACCAAAGATCATCCTGAAGCCTCAAAGTCATATCCCATCAGCCCTGATCTCTGAAGATGGTTGTGGTGCAGAAGTGAATCCGACTCAGCCCTGCTGGGTTGGGAAGGAGGGCCTGGAAAGAGGCAGAACCATGGAGGGGAAGAGCTGGGCACTGCCACGTGGTATGACAGAAGTGGGAAGGAGGGCCTGGAAAGTGCCAAAGCCATGGAGGGGAAGAGTTGGGCACTGCCACGTGGCAGGACAGGGTCTCCAGGCGGACCTGGCTGCCTCCCATCCCTTCCCTCTGCTCCTCAGGGGATGGATAAGCAGCAGCTCAGCAGCCAAGATCAGCAGCATCCACCCCTTCCCCCAGCTGTGACCACACTTCTCAAAGAGACAAAACAATTCCAGGAGATTAGTTCAAAGCATTTTGGCATCCTCTGGGCCGAAATCCCCCTGTGAAAAGAGGACACTATAATTGCGTTATTAATAACAACTCAATCTAATCTCCAGCTTTCAAAGAACCACCGCAGGCTACGTGAAAATCTCCCAAAATCCCTGCATTGGCCCTGGGATATCACAGTTGGGACTGAGATCTGGGGCTTTCTTCTCCTGAAAATCCCAGGGGCAGCTCCCCTTGCAAGCACCAAGATCCAAACCTCCGACTTCACCAGCTCTCCTGCTCCTCCTTGCCTTCCTGCTTCCAGACTTCTGCAGAGCCTGGGCTTTTATCTCAAGGTAAATACACATTCTCCCAGTAACCTTCACACTCATTTGCATAGTTAGAGATGAACCAGTGATTCACATAAAGTCCTTGCTGAACAACAGGAGAACGTTGGAACTAACCTTGCCCCCCTCTGCCAAGCTCCCGAGTGTTCAGAAGCAGCTGCCCAAGGCAGTTTCTACCAACAATCCACTTTTACCCTTTTGTGTGGTCACTGGGAATAAAAAAAAAAAAATACACAAAGACAAGCCACTCAACCTCTCTGGCAAGTAACCTTTCCTGTGACCCCCCCCCAAGCTAGGCTCGGTATTTTTTCAGCACATACATCACCAGGGTAAATATTTGTGTCCATGCACACGCAGACAAACAGTTTTGGAAAACACAGGCATTGAAAAAAACAGATGACGACTTTGGCTTGAAGAGATTAAAAAATAGAGGCTGGATCTTTTTGACTTTTCAGTGTTTGAGGGCTTTAAGACTATTTCTCAGTCTTCAGCTCCAGCCACGAGGGCTGGAAAAACGTTTCTGCAAAATAGAAACCCAAGTGTTGCGTGTAATCACTGCTCCAGTGGGTGATTTATATGTGAAGGGAGATAAAACCTCACTGACTATTCTGGTGTTGTTGCAGTGTGTACAGATAGGCATGGGACTGAGGTACAAAGGAGTCCCCCAGAATGCTCCTCAGACTGAATGGAGCTCCAAATCTGCAGGAACACCCAGTCCTACGTTTCTTCTGCACGTGGGGAGTGCCTGAGATGTGTGGTTCTGCTGCTCCTGCCCTCCTCACATCCTTGAGGACCAGCACAGAGCAAGACCCTGCAGTGGCCACGGGCCTCCCTCCAAACCCTCTGCTCCTCCTTGCCAAGAAGAAATTCAGAGGCTCAGGGGCCCATCAAAGCAGAACTGGAAGTTTCTAGAAGTGCCTGGTTCGAGTTTTTTCAGTGCCTTCCTGTTTTAAACTTCTTACACTTCTGTATCTTATGCTTCTCCCCCACTTTTCACCTGCTCATCCCTTTCAAGGTGCCTCCCAGCCCCCGGGGCTTCTCTGCCTCAGGGATGGAGCTGGCAGGTCCATCACTCACTGGAGATGCAATTCCAGGGGGTGCACAGGTCTGTTCTTGGGTGGGAACAGAGGGAGAACCTCCAGGATATCACAAGGCACATGAGAGGAGCTCAAACCCACGTTTTGTAACCCCAGGAAAGAGGTCTCCAGCAATGCCCTGAACTCACTGCCTGGACCATCCTGTATCTTGCTTTACCCAGTGACTGCAGAACACAAGGAGAGAGGGAACAGAGCTCCCAGTCTTCACCTTCAGCAGCCACAAGGCCACCGTTAACACCTCAGCTCTTGAGCAACTCGCTCTTTGCCCGGTTTTCCCAAGCAAAAAAATAAAAGAACCAGTTTGATTATCCTTACCATGTTCTCCTACCAGTTGCTGCAGCTTCCCATAAGAATCCACGCCCAGATTCACCGGGCTGTTAGCCACGGCCACCGGCGAGTTCCCGTTCTTCTTCCCCTTGGGGACGGGCGCGGAGCTGACTCTGCCGGCCGGCGAGGGCAGGATGGTCGGGTAGTTGGTGTTGCCGCGGCCGGAGAGCCCGGCAGGCAGCTTGGCGCTCGCGGGGGCGTTGGAAGACCTGCAGTTCACGGGCGGCCCCTCCACGTGGCAGTCGGCGTGGTAAACGCTGTGCACGGACTCGGAGCCGGCGCGGGGGGCCGGGCCCTGCGGGTTGGGGGGCGGAGGGGGGAGCATCAGCTGCCCCCCGGGCTTCACGACCTGGAGCTCCAGGTCGCAGATCCCCGGGCCGGGCCGCGGGCCCCGCAGGCTGCCGTTGCTGATGTGGTAGTGGTGGTGGTGGTGGTGGTGGTGGTGGTGGATGAGGTGGTGGATGGAGGTGATGCGCCGGCGGCCGCGCTGGCTCTGCCCGTTGGCGCCGCCGTTGGGGTTCACCTTCTTCCGGCGCTTGCTCTGCCAGTTGTTGTACAGGCGGAGGGTCCTGCGCTTCACCTTCCTGAAGATGTGGCAGATGTACTTGAGCAGCTCCTCGTAGCAGCTCCCTGGCTCCGAGAAGCTGGCGATTGTGCTGTCGTTGGAGAGGTACCGGGCCCGCTGCTCCTGCATCAGCTGGTTCTCCCGCTGCTTGGTCTCAGAGAACTGTGTTGCTATCACAACCAGGCACAAGTTAATCATGAAGAAGGAACCGACCTGGAGGAAACACGGGGAGGGGGATTAGCAGGGATTTCACGCCGCTCACCGCCACGTGTCGTCTGGACGTGGAGTGCGGTTCTTAGCCTGGCTCCCAAACGTGCCAAATCTCAGGGTCTGCTCACCAAATGTCATGTCCACGTGTGCCCAGGCTGCTAAATTTGCTCCTAAACCATGCTAAATTATTCTGGCAGTGGCAAAGCGAGCTGTTAACAATGACCCTCACCACTTTCCTGCCCTCAGCACGGATGGCATTGGTTACTAACACCGGGTGGAACATGAGGCAGTCAGTCACCACCACAGAACGAGCTGCCTTGGACATTTGGCCAACCTGCAGGGAGAGATGGTCTGAAGTCCAGTTTGTGCTCTACTGGAACAGGGTCTTTTCTTCAATCACTTTGATCACACCCTAACAGAGTCCACCCTTGCACTCTTGTGTCTCTCTGCCACAGAGAAATGCACCTCCAGCAGGTTCAGTGCTCCTAGAGGGTCCTGATTTATTTGCCTGGTTGAGTGGATGTGTTCCTGGGTGATAACTGAGTTTTAAGTCCCAAGGAAAAGAATGTGAAGTAACCCAAGGCTACATTCTTCCCTCAGCTGTTGAGTCCACAAACTGTTTTTTTTGCCACTTGGGTTCATAAATCCTCCAAAGGGAAATGTCAAATATTCCCAGCAGGGAATGGGTGCCCTTGGGTGTGAGGGGGACTGATGCCAGGCAAGTGCCACTGTCTGCAGGGCCAAACCTCTGTGCTGGGCTCAGCAGGACACACATGGATTTATTCTGGACCATTGTCTGGGAAATCCTCAAGGGGAAGCCATTGGGAGATGGTTTGTGGTGCCGATCTCCAGTTTGGAATATCAGCCTGGATACTGGTAGGGAAGCAGCAAGGGTGCCTTTCCCAGCTCCAAGTGACTTGGAGATTAGTCACCTCCTGGCTTTTCTGCGAGGATCCCTATGCAGAGAAAGGATCAGAGCAGTGGAGTGTAAATCCCTACTATTCATGGCCCATTGCTAAAGCTCAAAAAATCACTGACTTCAGAATGCTCTCCCTGACTGGGACACTCCCAGTGCTCTGATCCATGCCTTTCCCACTGCTGCTGAGAGCTGGGTTGGATTCCCAAGGCCTTCAAACCCACACTGAAGAGGATGGGGTTATATATAAGGAATACCCAGCCTCCAAAGCACTTTTAAGTGCCTCCACCCCATGTCCTGCCTGACAGCTACATGGTACCTTTCCCTCTGCTTCCTTCTTGACTTAAATGCTTCCCTTTCCCACAGATGTAGACCTCTGGAGAAGGTTGTGCCCATTGGAGAAACCAGAACCTTATTAACATGGAATGGCAGCTTCTGAAGACGCCCTCCAGCACCTCCAGTGGGTAATACCTTGTTCTTAGGAATGACAGCACTGTGAGACCTCAGAAAGCTGCTGTGCTGTTATTGGGATTACTGTTATTTGAAGGGCTCAGGTGAAGCTCAAAGGTTTGAGGGCCCTCCACTGAGAGGAGGTGTCCTCTGGCACATTGTGGAGACCAGAGGGAGAAAAGCTACAGCCTCTCTCTGCTTTTTGTTCTGATTAACAGTTGCTTGGCCAAGGCACAGCAGTTCAGACACATCAAGGTGACAAGCCCAAGACTGGGAGGGCGAGAGGGAGGGGAGACCATATGGCCTGACAAGCTGTGACTGTGCATCACATGGGACACTGAGCAGGGCTGTCACAGCCAATAATCTGCCCCCACAGCACGAACCACAACCTGCATGATTACACTTGATGGCAGGAGGAAGGTCTCCCCCTCTGAATCCTACCTGGCTCTTCCCTGTGAAGAAGCCAGGGAACAACCTGACCCCACAAGGAAAAGGAATAGGAGCATCTCCCAGTTCATACTTACTATTATAAGCAATATAAAATATATAAAATTGTAAAAAGAATGTGCATCCATCACATAATACATGATGTCAACCCATCCTTCCAGGGTTATAACCTACAGGAAGACAGAGAAAGAAAGTGTAAGAACAAAAGTCAACCAAAAACTTATTAAATGTCAATCTTCTGATGGTTGCCTGGTACTCATCACTCCACAGCATCTCTTGGGATCCATCCAGACCCTGCTGCACTTCTGTTCCCAGCTGCCTTAGGAGAGCAGCAAAGGGTGACCAAAGGACTGGCCTGAGGTTTCTGCAGGAATCTGGCACAATTAAAACGATGAAACATTCAAATAAACCACCTGAAACGCTGGTTTTGAGGCAGCACAAAGAAATTCCAAGGAGGGATTCAATCAAAAAAGCCTCTGTGTGCAGAGATCTGGAGTTTTACCTTTGGCTCCTGGTTTTGTGAAGCTACCCATAAAATTCTCAGTTTTTGAGTCAATTTTGTTTCCTCAAAACCAACTTCTTTGCCATTCCTACTGGCTCAGGATTACAACTGCATCACCAATATCATAGTGGGAAAGCATCTGAATGGAAGAGAGTTACTTTAATTAAATGTAGGATAGATTTAATACTCGTTTTCTCAGCCTTCCTTTCACTAAAAAAAGAAGCTGAGGATTTAATTAACACCACACAGGCTGTGTGCAGAGCAAAGTGAGTTCTACCACGTAATTTACAGTTCTTATTTAGCTAAAACACACCAAACTTCTGGTGCAATCTTGCTGCTAATCCTGGAGCTGGAATTCCAGCACAGTTTCCCTCAGAGTCAAAGCTGCTGCCCGAACTGACTCACAGTGACTCGACACTAACGTGAGCCTTGGTGGTCTTGGCAAAACCCAGAACTGCTCCTGCCTCCACTTCCAGTGGCATCATCCCTGATTTAAACCATGTTTGCAGTGAAGGAACTTGCTGTGGGAAGAAAAGGATCAAACCTCATCAGTGTAGAGGGCTTTCTGAGTGAAAAGCTGATCCATAAAGCACTGGCTGTCGAGGCAGTGAATAAAACCATGGCCTTGCCCCACCTGCAGCACCAGGGAAAAGCCCTTCCAGGCAAGTCAGACACGAATCCCTGACTCTTTTCTCCTGTTTTTTTCGGTCAAGGAACTGAAAGAAGCTTTGACATGGATGTTCAGGACATGACCACTCGTACAAGCGGAGAGCTTTGCTGTACCCACAACCATCAGCACCCACGGTTTCCCTGAGACTGTCAGAGCTCATTGCACCCACTTGTGGGTGCTGGAAGGGAAATCCCACCCACTTGTGATTCCTCACCCTGAAGTCAAAGTGCTGATGTTTCACCAGCGGGTTTTCCAACCCACCTGCCGTGTTGGAACATGAGCAACCTCACAGCCACCGTGCAGCTGAGTGAGAGGGCAGCAGCAACAGCTCCACACCAAAACCAACCAACAGGATCTGCCAAGGAGCAGGGAAAAATTGTCTCTGCAGCTGCTTTACTCTGTCAGCGTTGCTAAAGACTCAGAGAGCAATCAGGTCTGCTGACACACTGGCTGCTTTACACCAACATCTCCCACATCTCCTGCTCCTCCTTATGTCCATCGGATATTCTTTCATATCCCACCCTCGCTGCTGGTTAGTGATGGTTGGCAATTGGACAACAATGCTTTGCTTCACAGAACCATAAAACCATGGAACTGGTTGCAAGGGACCTTAAAGCCCATCCAGTCCCACCCCCTGCCACGGGCAGGGACACCTTCCATTAGACCAGGTTGCTCCAAGCCCCGTCCAACCTGGCCTTGGACACTTCCAGGGATCCAGGGGCAGCCACAGCTTCTCTGGGCAACCTGTGCCAAGGCCTCCCCACCCTCTGAGTAATGAATTTCTTTCCAGCATCTAAACTAACCCTGCCCTAATCTAACCCTGCCCTCTGGCAGTTTAAAACCACTGCCCCTTGTCCTGTCCCGACCCGCCCAAAAGCGGCAGGGGTTTAACAAACCCCAAAAGGATCCTTCCAGTCCACATGAACCCCAGAGATCACCCTGTGGCAGATGGTTTCCAGCAGGAGAGACCTTTTTTTTTTTTTATTTTTTGGTGTGGATTCCAGTGCTGTGATTCCCGAGGAGCCTGGGAAGGGGTTAAGGTGCCTGGGTTTAACAATCAGGGCAGCAATCGGGGCGTTCAGCCGCGTGGAACCGACAAGCAATCAAAGCCCAGCTGCCCCTTCCTGCCTTTCCCTGAACGCGGGTGAAACATTTATAGAGAGCAAAGTTCTTTCTGGGTCCGTCCCTCTCCTGTGTGGGCTGTGCTCTGCAGCTGATCCTCTCGCAGCCAGTGCAGGTTCACAGGCAAAACAGAGAGATCAAGTGGGGAGGTGACATAAGGCTAAACCAAATCACTGCCAATTACCTAAGAAATCGTTTCCTTTGTGCTCTTCGAGTTCCCTCCCTTCCTTCCCTCTCTTTGGAGGCGCAGCTGGCACAGCAGGTGCTCCATCCATGCACACTCAGGGATGACAAATGAGCCCAGAGACCCCAAATGTATCAGCTACACCTCTCCACCGGATCTGCATTTGGCTGGCAATCCTCAAATCTAACATATTAAAGTGATTAAACACAGAGCCCTCCGCACAAAAGGAGCTTCCCGGGGGCTGCTCTCGGGCTTCTGCAGGTGCTGCCACCTCCCCACCTGGGAAACAGCTGCTGAGACAACACTGAGGGCCAACCAGCATTTATAGAGATATTTTTCTTGCATGCTAGACAGCACTTTGAGCAAGAGTCAATCAACACGCCAGGTTTCTCCTCCGGAGGGCTCAAATCACTCATCCTGCTCTGCGAATGTTTAGGACGTAATTAGAACTTGCATTATTTACTACTCACTTGTAAAGCAAGGGGATACAGGAGGCATAAACAGACCTCTGGGCTTTTGTTCTCCTGTTTCACATCTTTGGGGATTCATTCTTGGCCTCAATCACCCGGCATAAAGGCAGCAGCACCGAGGGGAAGGATCCCGGAGCTGTGGGATTAGGGAGTAGCAGCAGAGAGTGGGATCACAGACATCCGCCTGCTTTTGCTAATCAGGGAGCTCTGGAGAAATGCAGGACAACCACCTGTCTGGTCTGGAACAGGGTCTGGGATTTTTCCAGCCTGATTCTTGCCTTGCTGCCCTTTAAAGTGCTCCAAACAGCTTTACGAGGACGTTTTCACTGCATGTCCCCAGCAAGGCCTGGGTGTAAATGGGAACCAGAGCACCTGAACCTGCCAACAGCTGGTTTATACACCACAAACTGAGCTCTCCAACTATTTTTGGAACTAAGACAAAGGCATTTGCACAAGGGTCGTTGCTGCACTGCACACTTTGATCTCACACACTTAATTCTCAGACCAGATGAACTTGTGGATGTCCCATCCTTGGAAGTGTCCAAGTCCAGGTTGGACAGGGCTTGGAGCAACCTGGGCTAGTGGAAGGTGTCCCTGCCCATGGCAGGGGGTGGAACTGGGTGATCCTTAAGGTCCCTTCCAACCCAAACCATTCTGGGATCTCATGAGGTCACAGGGAAATCCAGCAGCTCTCACCATTCTCCCAAGAACATGGGTATATTCTTCCAGCCTTGCTTTGCCTGCTGTTCCTCCCTTGGGACACCCTGACTGCAATCTCACCTATTTCACTAAGCAGAAATTACTTCCTCCTCTCTTCACTTTCCAGTTTGATTAATCCACTTGACTGCACCTCCAGCATTTGGCCCTCCAAGCCCTTTAGAGATGTCTTCCAAAGACCTGGATCACCTTTCTTGTGCCTTCCAATCTCAGCAATCCATTCTCAGTAATTAAATTCTGTTCAAGCCGTGGCTGTTCACAGAGAGTCACATTAAACAGCATCTCCAAATGTACCAGTTCAAAGCCTCCAATAAATGCAACATACAATTATTTATCCGCGGAGATAAGACGGCAAGAACACGTTTCCTAATTCAGCTCTGATGAAAAAGATGTGCAAGGTACGTGGCACTAATATTGGCAGCTGCAGGGAAACAGCTGAAAGATTCAATTAAGATGATTGGCAAAGTTGTGCTGGAGGGGGCTGCTGGCTCTGATTGTGCTGCAGACCCAGCAGGAGAGGAGATCCCAGGACATGCTGGGTTGGGAGGGACCCACAGGGATCATCCAGTCCAACCCTCAGCCCTGCACAGGAACATCCCCCAAGAGTCACCCCCTATGCCCCAGAGGATCATCCAAACCCTCCTGGAGCTTTGGCAGCCTTGGGGCTGTGCCCACTGCCCTGGGGAGCCTGGGCAGTGCCAACCACCCTCTGGGGGAAGAACCTGAGATCCAACCTGAGCCTGCCCTGACACAGCTCCAGCCATCCCTGGGTGCTGTCCCTGGTCCCCCCAGAGCAGAGCTCAGTCCTGCCCTTCCTCTGCCCCTGCCCAGGCAGTTGGAACTGCACTGAGGTCTCCCCTCAGTCTCCTCTTCTCCAGCTGAACACCCCAAGTGCCCTCAGTGTCCTCACACGGCTTCAAATCAAGGCCCTTCCCCATCCTCATTGCTTTCCTTTGGACTCTTCCCTAATGGCTTCAGATCTTCCTTATATAGTGGTGCCCAAAACTGCAGATGCCCCCTCAGCCTGGGGAAAGGATTTTTGCCTGCAAAGGCCTGGGATGGGCAGAGCACAGAGCTGTTCTCCAACCACTGGAGGCCCTGTATGATGCTCAGGCTGATTCTCCTTCCCTGCTTGTTCAGTTCCTCCCCTCTCACACACCGTGGGCAGGGATGGGATAAACCATTTCTGTCCCCTTAACACCCATGAGGGCAAGTACTAAAGCCCCCAGCCTTATGTTTCATCCTCTCTCCTATCACTGAAAGAATTTAATAAAAAACTCACCCAGGTGAACATAAAGACAATTTTAACTTCATTGATCTCTGGCTTGGACACCAGTCAGGCACTCCCTGATCACCCCACTAACAGGAGCAGGATGAGGGTGGACAGTCAGACTTATTTTTAAGTCTTCTGTGATTCTGACCTTCCTGCTTTGCTCATGCCACAACAATTTCATCAGTTGTAATAAAGATGCTCGTCTGATTTACAGCAGCGTAATTGGGGACAGAATCAGCTCTTCTAGTCAAGTTAATCAGAGTCAATCTGAACCTCCAGAGTGAAAATCACGAGGGAGATGGAGATTAAAGATGCTGGCAATTAACTCAGACCTCCTCATTGCTCCCAGGGAGACAGCAGGTTTACATTGTTTTTTCTGGGGTTACTTCACAGAACAATTTCTTTTATTATGTCAAGAAGTTTTCATCATAAAAATCCTTGTCTTTGAGCTCTGCCAAAATTTTTGCAAGTTCTTGGCTAGAGTTGATTCAAGAGCAGGTTATTTTTTGCTTCACTGTCATTTAAAAAATAAAAAAAAATAATAAAAAAAAAAGAACCATCCGGGGAAAAAAAAAAAAAACACCCCAAACTGCTTAAATTAGCCAAGTCAAACACTTGAATTACTGAGTATTAGAAAGCACTAATGGCTGGTGCCAGATGGGCTGCTGCAGCTCAGAATCAACCTCGAGGTGCCACTAATCAGTCGAGGAAAGTTGGGAAAAGAGGGGGGAAATTGGGAAAACGACTGTGAGAAGCGAAGCTGAAAAGACGAGAAGCGAACGCGGAGCACACGGAACTGCGGCTCGGCCCCGGAGCCTCCTCGTGGCAACGCTGCCCTCCTGGAACTCCTTGAACCAACTTCGTTTGGAGAGACAGCCTCCCTAAGCAAGGGGGGGACCCAAAATCAGCAGCTGAGCCTCTGCTGAAAGCCCTGCAGGGCACAGCTCTGGACGACAGGAATTCCTCCTGGTTCCAGGACTGCGGGTGCCGCCTGCGCTCGGCGTCCGCCTGAAGCGGGAGGTGATCTAGAAACACAGAGGAACCCAAGTGTTTCCAGGCCATTTCGAGTCTTCATCCTGATGGGCAGCTATAATTTGCACTCAGACACTTTTTGCCGTGGCCTAAATGGAGTCCTTTTGGGGAATGATGGGCATTATCTGCACCAAAAATCGATTACACCGAACCCAACGGCAACATGAGCGTTTGGGTTTATTTACTCTTTACCTCCTCACTCCCCTGGCCCTGCTGCAAGGCCTTTCCATGTGTTATTCTTATAAAAGTTACCAAGACAAGATCCAATGCTATAAATTGTGAGAGCTATTAATTATTATGATGGCCTCAGGAAGTTTTATAAGGCCTTTAGCATCCATTTCTGAAAGCCTCTTTATCTCCGGATTCTGCCCTCTCGGGCACATTGATTTGGCTCCCAAGCACTGCCCAGTGAATAGCAGAGTATTCCACAGGCAGAGCGTTTGGCAGATCATCAATTCACTATTTTTGAAGTCAACCTCGCAATTTTAATTATTTCCTCATGAAACATCTTGTTAAGTAACCTCAGTGGTCAGAAAAACAGGTTTTATTACACTGAGTAATGTCCTCTGAACAGATGCTTTTCCTTTCACTTTGAGGGCTCGCTCACTGTGGCCATTTCTCTATAAACTCAGAGTCTTGCAAAGCATGAAGCTGCTCTAAAAAGTAGCCCTGCAAGACAAGAAAAAAAGGAAACTGGGCATCTTTGCATGTCTTGGACTCCTGACCTCTCAAATTTGTTCCCCATAAATGCAATCCCTGGTCAGTGCTACTGGTTCTCAGTGGACCTTGAAAAGCAAAGTGTACAATTAAGTGTGTAATAAAGTGAGATGCTGTCGTTGGTGGCCCAAAACCACATAAAAGTGTAGCTATGGGCTTAAAACCAGCATAAACCCAGGTTTTGCTGCAAAATGAAGGTGAGTTGTTGTTGCTGTTTCACAATAAATAATGCAAGATCCTCATCCGACAGCAAAAACCTCCCGATTTCAGACACCTGATTTCAGACAACTGCTGCTTCTGACAAATCCCATCTCAGTCCATATTCATGAGGTTTGATTTACTGGCATAATTAGCCCCTGTCTCCATTGTTTGTGTAAAGTATCTGTTGCACAGGGAACGTGTTTAACTGTTTAGCTTCAGCAATGACGAGCCCATTATGGGAGAGAGCCCCATAAATCAGAGTTTTATGGCAGAGCAAAGCAGAATGATGAGAGCTTGCAACGAGGACAAGGGCACCAAAGCCAGACTGAGGTCCTTGCTTATAGATGAGTGCATCTCACACCTTGTTTAAATTATATATTAGAGATTATTAGGGCAAAGGGTGCACAGAGGGAGTCCCCTGTGCAGAACTATGACACAAAGCACGATTCAGGTGTCCAAGTG
Source organism: Platyrinchus mystaceus (assembly GCA_035041135.1). Lineage (NCBI taxonomy): Eukaryota > Metazoa > Chordata > Aves > Passeriformes > Tyrannidae > Platyrinchus > Platyrinchus mystaceus. The sequence continues at coordinate 14,549,887 of JAWWLV010000035.1, forward strand.
TGAATGAGCTTTGCTAATTCACACTAACCAGAGTGTGTGGGGGTGTTTCTTGTTCTCCTGGATGGATCCACCAGCTCACCAGTCTGGGACATCAGGGTGAAGGAGCTGAACCTTTGGCTCAGCACACGAGTCTCTCCCAAGCTCACAGAACAAGGTTCAACAGCAGCAGCTGATCGTGGAGCAGGTTTGGGGCAATCAAACCAAATCAAGATTTCCCTGTAAGAACTACAGACTTCTAGAACACCCTGAGTTGGAAGGGACCCACAAGGATCATCCAGTCCAACTCTTGGCCCTGCACAGACTTCCCAGCAATCCCACCCTCTCCCTGAGAGCGTTATCCAAACCCTCCTGGAGCTCTGGCAGCCTTGAGGCTGTGCCCACTGCCCTGGGGAGCCTGCTCAGTGCCAACCACCCCCTGGAGAAAGACCCTTTCCCTGAGATCCAACCTAACCCTGCCCTGACACAGCTCCAGCCATCCCTTGGGGTCAGTTGTTGATGTACCTCAGGACCAGCAGCTTTCTCATCACCTCACTGGGCTCCAGTTTAGGTCATGGCCTGCTGAAGACACCCCTCTTCCTACTCTAAACACAAGAATCCATGACTGAGGCAGGATGAAGCTCTCCCAAAACTACAGAGTCTGCAGAAAGTTCTCTGGGTCCCTCCAGTACCTCCCACAGGTTGGGGCACCACACCTGGGATCCAGATCTGACTTGTGCTACATGGGACAATTCCTCCTAACCTTCAAAATGAAGGAGATTTTCCAAAGGCAACTAATCCTCCTGGAAGCACACTCGGAGATGCTTTGAAAGGGTGGATATTTTTAGATTGGTTATTCAGCATGAAAGCTCTTCAAATGCAGAAAGTGATGTTTATTTGGCTGACCAAATTAAAAAAAAAAAATGGCAACACCAACAAAACTCAAACCCCATGATTTAGAGGGAAATATTTTCAGTGATCCAAACCAGATTCAAGTTGAGTGACAAAGCATCATCCTGAAGCAGTGGAAATGAAAAGCTTCCAACTATTTTCTTGCCAAATCCAGCACAGATAAGCATTGTTGACACATATCTCTGATTTAAAGAATGAACCATTTGACAAAAAAAAAAGTCCTTTTGGCCAAAAAACTATGTATTCAACGAGCACTGAAAACATGGGCACCCACTGTGACAGGTGCTTCTAAAAACAGGGCTAAAAACTGCATTGCCCACACAAACACAACTGCAGTTGGAAACCTCAGACCCTTTTCCTTCTGCTCCAGTGTCTTTTGGCTCTTCCCCCAAATTTTTAAAGACTACTGGAAGTGGGAGAACAGAGGTTGCAGCAGACAGGGAAGCAAGATCATTAGTAGGATCCTTGTACAATACTGAGACACTGAGGAAACACTTCCTGAGCTGGAATTTTGTAAAGAGTTTGAGGTGTCCTGAGGTCCCACCAATGGGGAAAGAGAAACAGGCCCCCAAAAAGGTCCTCATTAATATCTGAGTGACAGCCCAGCCAGGAGGAAGTAGGCCAAGTAGGATCCAAGAGGAACAGGACAAGGGGGGGGTGGCTTCAAAGTGACAGAGAAGCTGTGGCTGCCCCTGGATCCCTGGAAGTGTCCAAGGCCAGGTTGGACGGGGCTTGGAGCAACCTGGGCTAGTGGAAGGTGTCCCTGTCCAAGGCAGGGGGGTGGAAAGTGATGAGCTTTAAAGGTCCCTTCCAACCCAAACCATGTGTGATTCTAAGAAAGACCCTGCCAATTCTGCCCTGCCAGTAGATCCCAGGTTGGAGGTTTGTGCTCCTCATCTCCTCAGACAAGACCCTCTCTTGACTGAGTGACAGCACAAACAAGGAGGGACCCCGAGCTCATTCTTGTGTTTGGGCACAGCAGAAGTGCACTGAAGAACACACAGTTTTTACTTTAACTCAAGCAAAATATATCCTTCCCATTAGAGTTTTAGCTGAAAGATTTCCAGGCGATAAAGAAACCCTCAGGGAAGGATTTCAGTCATGAACAGCAGCCGAAACAACGTGCAGTGGGCAATGGCTGTGGAACAGATCAGGGCACCACGCGACAGTGAAAGGAGACAAATGAGCCTTTGTCTTTCCAAAGCTGAGATCTCCCCCAAGCTCTGTACCTGCTCAGCTGGCCCAGCTGGTTGGGGTGCAGAGTCAGCAACATGGAGACAGAACGAGCTGCTCATCAGCACAGAGCACCAGGTCGGAATGAACAGATCCTTGACGGGGCTGAGACAGCTTCCACGAGCTCCCAGGGGCTTTCCTGACAGGCTGGAGCACAGAAGAGGCACCTTCCCATGCAGACAAGAGGGCTCTTCGTGCAGGTGGCCTGCAGCACACGCTGTCACTTGCCAGCTGTCACACCCGCTCTGCCGCTGCCTCCGGAGGGACGCGTCCACCGGAGGACAGATGAAGGAGGAAGCGCGTGGAAGCGATTCCCTACTTCCCCACCCCAAAGGTGTTCCCTCTCCTGAGCTGGTCACCCACCCCTTCGTGGATGTGCCACCCCTCCTAGCTCTGGTGAGCCCAGGGGCAGTTCTCCACCCGAGAACACCCCGAGCTCCCGGCAGTTCCTTTAACGCCGCTCTTTTCCAGACAACTTTCCTCGGAAGGCGAGTCAGCTTTTCCTTCCTCGGGCGTTCGCGTCGTGCCGTGCGCCTGCTGGGCCGCCTTCAGCTCTCCTGCACACACAGCCAGGGTTTTTCTTCTCCCTGACAGCAGGAGGGGGGCTGCTCACTGCAGGAGTGTCCTCTGAGAACCCCCTCGCCGGGGCTTTCCGCTGGCAGGCTGAAGATTTGTTCCTTGGACGACTTGATTAACTCGTTCCCTGAGATGTCTTCCTAAGCAAAACCTCGGAGAGGCAACGTGTGCTCAGAACAACAGCAGGTTGAATCTGAGAGCTGCTTCCAGGGAGACTCATTCCAAGAGGGTCCTTCATCAAGGAAGCCCTTTAGAAAACGCAATGGCTTCTGTAATACACGTGGAGAAGATGCCACAGGAAAGGTCACTCGGCAGCACCAGTGAAGTCACAGCCCCTCTGAATTGCCAGACAAATCTCTCTTGTATTGGATGGACATTTCCTGAATTACACAGACATTTCCTGAAACGTCCAATGCAATTTTTTCTGACACATTTGCTCTCCAGGTTCAGTCCCACCAACTATATCCAGAGGAACAGCGTGTTCCCTTCATCTCATCTTGGTTCTGCCTTGCTGATGGTTACTGTTCCTCCAACTAGTTTTGCCCAAAAGCATTGTAAAGTGCTTGTACAGGTCCTACTTTTCTTCAAATCACACACAGAACCATCCAAGCAATGGTTCTGTGGTTTTCCAAGTAGCTTAAATCGTCTCCTCTTCCCAAACTCAGCCAACCCAAACCCCAAGCCAATATTTCTGCATTCAAGCCTGGCCAACCCGAGGCTGCTGGTGGAAGGTGGCAGGGCTTTGGTGGCTCCACTGAGACTGCCAGTAATTCCAATTAAATTGGACCTTGGTTAGGTGGGTAATTCATCATCCAGAGCGTGACAACAGTACCTGTAATTACTGCTCATATTGCTGCAGCTGAAATTCATGTGCAATAAAGGGATCTTAGTATCATGCCAAACCTCACAGTTAATTTAGGTTCCATCTCCTTTCATTTATTCTGTAATAAGCTAATTAGTTCACATAATTTGCCATTGAATGTGCCTTCGTAACAAATATATACATGAATTAGCTTATTACACAACAAATGAGGGGAACCAAGACATGAATCATTTGCAGGATTACATAAGGAATTACTGTCCTTCCCAACACCCAGACATGCAGCCCTTGCCTTTATTACTTTCAGATATTTTGATTTGCACCAGGTTGTTCTCCTGTCTGGTGCCTCTGGCTTACTCTTCTACTTGGAAGGTCAACAGCTCATTTCACCGTTCAAGTGTGTCCTGCTGCCACCTGCAAGTTCAGGATCACCTCCATGCAGGGAAATGTCTTTCAGCTTGGCTGCTGGAATCCCACTCCTGGCAGCTGAAAGAGCCTGTCCCTCCTGCTACCTTGGAGCACCATTTGCAGGATGTTCAAAGTAGAGACTTGCAGATTTCCCTGTCAAAAACCTGCTTTTGGTTTGGTTGGTTTGTGAGCTGAACAACACCAACCTCTGCCCTTGGAAACTCCTGAACAGTCATTGTGCTTGGAATGTTCCAGCTCTTAAACCACATTAGATTTGAGAATCACAGAATTAAAGCTCATCTTGTTCCACCCCCTGCCATGGACAGGGACACCTTCCACTAGCCCAGGTTGCTCCAGCCTGGCCTTGGACACTTCCAGGGATCCAGGGGCAGCCACAGCTTCTCTGGGCAACCTGTGCCAGGGCCTCCCCAGCCTCACAGGGAGGAATTCCTTCCCAATATCTCACCTATCCCTGCCCTCTGGCAGTGGGAAGCCATTCCCCCTTGTCCTGTCACTCCAGGCCGTTGTAAATTGTCTCTCTCCATCTTTCCTGCAGCTCCTTCAGGCACTGGAAGGCCACAATTAGGCCACCCCGAAGCCACCACTTTTCCAGGCTGAACAAACCAACCAGATGTCCACCTCATTTGGGATAAATCACAAGGGAAGCTCCATCCAGCTGCATCCTCAGATTGCCACGATGCCCGCTGGAGGTTTGCCAGACCTGAAGGTTCACTCCACACTGTAAGTCTTGCAAAAGCACCACAGATTCATTATTCTGCAGGATAATGGATCAGGACAATCAGGCCTGTCTCATCCAAGTGCTTTCTGCCAGTAATTCCACATCAATTCACAGGGAAGTTCCTGAGAAACTAAACCCATCAGTTGTACTTGCTGCACTGCTTACTTTGAGGCCTCATCTCACTGCTGACCTGGTGCTCCCCAGCTTCAGCTACTAAATGTAATGAGAGCACAGCTCAGTAGCTTTATTTGTTAAATGTTCTCTGCTCACAGCAATTGTTTTGATTTAGCATCTCACCTCCTGCAGTCATGATTTACTCTTTCCATCTCCCAACTTAAGCAAGCACCTTGCTCCCCACAGCTGCCTTTTTACCTGGAGTTATATCACTTCCAGCTTCTAAAAACGAGCCCTTGGTTTTAAAAGGAATAAAGACATAACAAGAATTTCAGGCTGGAAATCCTCTCTAGCATTTGGATGGCCTAAGCAGCACTAAACTCAATCATAAACCTCTTGGCAGCTGCCAAAATGATCTATGGATACAATATCCAACCTTGCCAGACACTCTGCTCTGCCCAAAGGAATCGGCTGAAACCTCTCCTGGGGCTGGTTTGTTCTTCCTGAGTTAAAGCTGCACACTTTCAGGCTGAGGAAATAAAATCCCAAGGTGAAATGAAAACTTGGAGCCTGCAAAAAGGCTCTGGAGGTAAAAAGGAAGCTCCTGGTCACCCTCAATGCCCTGGCACAACCCACTGTCCTCTGCCCTCTCCCTGCAAGAACATTGGTGCCCGTGGTGGGAGTCAGACAGGACCTCCTGGGCACATCCATCAGCTCTGGCAAAGAACTGGAGAAAAAGCAGAATTCAAGAGCAGCCAGAGGCCCATTTACTTTGATTTCCCTCTTTGCTTTATCCAACACTCACCACCAGTCAGCAGCTCCTCTCTTGACACGCCAGTTCCAGGAAAAAAATCAAAGCATTTTCACAAACAGCCTCACAGAGACTTGGGATGTGCCTGAGCCCTCCTGGATCTGGTTCTAAGCCTCTGAACCACCAGCAGTGTGATTCAAGGTGAGCTGCTGTTACAGCAGAGAGCAGACAAGATGCTCACAGCAAACACTCACTGCTTTACAAGTCCCAGGTGAAAACTGGAAGTTATTAAAGTTCATGGTGCAATATGAAACTGGGAGGAAATTCATAAATTAAATGTAGAGCTCTGAATGAGTAATTATTCATCATTAACAAAACTAAAAGGAGGGTTCTTTTCTCCTTTAGGAAGAGATGTCACCTGCATTTCAGGAGGGCTAAATAAAACAGGGCATCTAGCCAAGAGCAGACAAATGTATTAAAACCAGAAACTGCCAATTAAAAGTGGAAAATAATAGATGGATCATTTCAAATAGGGCAGCCCTAGGAGACCAGAGGCTCTGGACTGTGTGGATGATCTCCCCAGTGTTCCAGAGCTACAAATGCTTTGAGAACACTTCAGTTGCTGCAGTGTTTTGCCACCTGTAAAGGCTCCCCCAGTCTGAGCCAGAAGCATTTTGGTCTGCAGTGAAGAGCTGGAAAGCTGTGGATCAAGAGAGGCTCAAATTCCATGTGAGCAGCATCTCCTCCCAGGTGTTCTGGCCAAAGCAGCTTTTTCCTCCTTCCAGCACACCATGCTCACTAGTATCATCCCATAATTCTAGAATCAGGCCTAACTCATGTCATCAGGTTCATGCATTTTAGAAGGAAATTAAATCCTGCTTAAGAAATTCAGTAACACTCTCAGTTTCCTGATGCAATAAAGACCCCACTCCCCAAAATCCCTGGGATTTAGCTGATTTGCAGAGCTAGAACTTGCCCTACATTTTCCTGCCTCAAGAATTATTTTCCTCCTCTTCTAAAATGCACAGAAAAGAGAAGTTATCTCTCCAAACTGCACCATTTGTGCAGTCGTGGCCTGATTTGTTTTCTCCACTCGCAGTTTCGCTCAGGTACAAATTCCTCTCTCCTCAGACTCGTTTATCAAAACCTCTCCAAGCAAAAGATGACAGACTCAACAGAAACAGAGAAAAACCAAATTCTCTGGGAGAATCCTACCTGAAAAATAGCTATCCAGGCATATCCAATGTTATCAAAATTGATAGCTCCGTTGTGCGGGTTCACGTCCCCCGCCATGCACACGTTGTAATACTGGTTCCAGTTTATGCAGGAATTCCTGCTGCTGGAGTCGGGGTGGTACAAACTGGGGGTGTAGGAGTCCATGCTCAAGGTGCACTCCACCTTGTACTCCTTCCTGTTTGGGATGTTGGAGCACTTCTGCATCCCGTTCTCCCGGTGCGACGAGCAGATGAAGGGGTTCTCCTCCGCCTCGTCCGTGCGGTAGTAGGGGTGCAGGAAGGTCAGGTTGTAGGTCCTGGAAGGGGGGAGAAAGAGAAAAGTGAGAAGCAATGATTCATTCCTTCTCTCAGCAGCAGCAGCAAAAGGTGCTGGTTTCTGTCCCTGGCTTGGGTGGGTTCTCTCTCCTTTGCCCCTCAGCCCCACCAGACTGGGGACAGCAAGTCCCAGATGAGACGAAGCCGTGTGAGGACACTGAGGGCACTTGGGGTGTTCAGCTGGAGGAGACTGAGGGGAGACATCATTGCAGTTCCAACTGCCTGGGCAGGGGCAGAGGAGGGGCAGGACTGAGCTCTGCTCTGGGGGGAGCAGGGACAGCAGCCAGGGAATGGCTGGAGCTGTGTCAGGGCAGGCTCAGGTTGGATCTCAGGACAAGGTTCTTCCCCCAGAGGGTGGTTGGCACTGACCAGGCTCCCCGGGGCAGTGGGCACAGCCCCAAGGCTGCCAGAGCTCCAGGAGGGTTTGATGATCCTCTGGGGCACAGGGTGTGACTTTTGGGGATGGGCCTGTGCAGGGCTGAGGGTTGGACTGGATGATCCTTGTGGGTCCCTTCCAACTCAGCATGTCCTGGGATTCTGTGAGACACCAGCCTCTAAAATCATCTACAAAGCTTCTTCCATCCTGTAAGGCACCAGTGATCTTCCACTGAGAGATCAGCCTGAGTTTCCCCAAGCAAACAGGGCAGTTGGAAGTACAAAATGAGAGGGTATAGACAGAAAATCCCAGCAGTGCTTCCTGAAAACCTAGGCAAGTTTTGGTTTTTATGTAAGATTTTAAAGTAACTCTTCTGATGCTCAGAACAGCTGATGGCAAAGCAGCTTTCCAACACATTTGCCCCTCAGCACGTCTCTGATGAGGGAGCTGAACTTCCACAGGGAGAGCCCCAGCCCCAGGTCACCCTGAATTCCTTCTGCACTTCCATAAGGAAAGGAAGACACACTAATGGGAACCGTGTGCCTCTTGCACCTCTGATTTAATTGGCTTGGATAAAGTTTATGGCTCTGTTACAGCCCAGATAAGCAGGTGCTGTAGCTGCAGCATGGCAGGGATGTGCCTTTGCCCGAGTGCTGCCCCGGAGCAGCGACCAGGCAGAGCCCAGGACTTTTCCTGCTGTTTGCTCAGCATTAGTGAGAGCCAGCAGCACTCCCTGCTGAAGCACTGCTCAAAATGGGAAGGTGCATTGCCCTAGAGCTGACTTTATCCACTGCTTCATCCACTTTTCTGAGCTGCAGGGATCTCAGATGCTCCATAATCACCGGGAGATAAGGGAAAGGCAAGACACAAATTACCCGACCAAGCAAGATGTGGGGAGAAGATAAGCAGGTAATTCTTCAGGACAGGACAGCTCTATTTTTATCTGTTTCTGAATGCACCTATCTATTGAATAAATTCAGCTCTAACTGGTGCCAAACCAGTGTTATTCCATAAAACTGCTCCCCAAAACCCTTGAGTCGAGCAGAAGTCACTCAGTGATAAGCAGAGAATTGCTGCAGGGCAGAGCTGAGGGGAAATTAGCCCTGAACAACTTCCCTGGGGAATTTGGTTCTCTTCCATCAATGAATTACTTGAGATGGGAGTTGAGAATTCATCCAGCTTCAGGAACAGGAAAGAGGAGCACACTGGAGGAACTGGGCATTGTTGGCTGGCATTGTATTCACCAGCTATTCCCCTCCCACTGCACAGTGTTCCCACACCTCCAGACAAAGCTGTAACATCATCCTCCCTGTTTCTGAGCCCGAGATTTCAACTTCAAAGATGTTTTTCCTCCAGGACTGCCTGAAAGCCTCTCCTTCCCCTCCCACCAAATGGTCTCACACAAAGACATTGCCATATAAACCTGAGCTGAAGATCAGGCCGGGTGCTCCACAGGACAGTGTTTGCTGGAAGATCAGACACTCCAAGCACCAGTTTGTCACACAGAGGGAGGGAACACAGAGGCTTGGGAAGGATTAAAACACACTGGGACTCAGGGATGTGCCTGGGAGTGCTACAGACTTTGGGAAAGACAGCTGGGAAACTTGGGAGAAGAAGCAGAGGGAGGAGAGAGGAGACAAGGAGACACCCGAGAAGTGACTTATAATTCCCAAGGGGCAGAACTACAGGATCAACCCCCCTCCCACTGCAACCAGGATGGCCCTGGATGAGCCACACACACAGAGATCTGGGGCTTTGTGCATCCCATGAATCACCATTTAGGAAGCCCTGGGCTGCCTGACCCAGTGCCCTGGGCTGGGATCTAACAAGCTGAGTAGAGAACTGGGCACAAACTGTCTGGAGAACCACAAGAACAACACACTTTGGTGTCTGTGGGAGGAAGATGGAACAGAGGAAACAAAGCACAGCTTGGCTGTGAGGGGTGGGGGAAGCTCCATTCGGTTCTGCTGCTGCCCAATTGATTTCATCCTCCCTTTCCTCTGCCTTCCTCACTTTTGCAACTGTCCCCCAAATAATTTATAAACTAAAACTTGTCCCTATGACAGGCCAACATCTGTGAGTGGGGCCACTTTCTGCCCAGCCCTTTTCAAGCCCTTCCCTCTTCCCTGAGCACAGACACACCAAGATCCTTCCCCATCTGTCTGGGAAGGATCCACACCCATGTGATGCTCCACCACCACCAAGTGAAGAGGGGAAGGGACACATCAGCTGACAGCAAACATGGCAAATTTAAGACTTTTTCTTAGCTCTGCTGCTTGAAGACCTTTTTGGCAAAACCAAAAAGGGGAAAGGAGAGCAAGAGCGAGAAACAAAAGTGACGTAGAATGAGGGAATCCCCAATATCCACAAAATAAATGAGTTCTCTCTGCCAAGTCCATCTACCTCCATGTGCAGGAAGGGTCAACCTGACTTCCCTGTTGGGAAGGTTGCAATGGGTAGGTTGCAAATAACTTATTAATGCTAATGAATCCATTAATCATGAGACTGTGGTGCTCTGGAGAAAAGACACGAGAAACTAAGCCCCAGAATGGATTTGTTATCACATTAGGGAGGATTAACACCCCTTTCCCAGCCAGCTGCCCTCTGCACATCCTCCTCTGCAGCTTTGCAATGTATTTCTCTTTCTCTGTTCCTGAGCCCGTTCATGTGGAGGAATAACAACAGCAGGGCAGGAAAGTCCATTCCCTGCACACCAAAGGAATTATTCTCTGTTCCATCTGCCCTCAACCACAGTTTTCCCACCTCAACCATCCCATGCAGGACAGTACAACCACTGGAGTCTGGTGTGTGTGTGCTGAGCACAGTCCTGCTCCAGCTTTCTAAGTAGAGGAGGAAAGGGAGAAGGTGGAAGCAACTCAGCACTGAGCAGGATTTGGTCCCTGCAAGAAGAAGCTGCTCTCAGAGGAAATCCTGCTGCCAACCAGCACTGCAGCACAGAGCAAAGCCAGGAGGAGCAATTAAGCCCCTTTCAGACAAACTGAGCTGCCTGTGCCTCCTCCCAGCTCTGCACCAGCCCAGGAGCCAAAGGCAGAACAACACCGAGCAGGCTGGAGTTAATTCAGACTGAAGAGCTCACATCAGAACTGTCCTGCGGCATCAGAGACACACAAAGCACTTCACAGCCTTCTCCCCTCTCCTGCTTCCAACCCACTGAGTTCCTTGAAAGGCTCCAGGGCTGGAAAAGGCTGCTCTGCAGAACGACACACGAGGAGCAGCCCCAGCAGCAACAGCCCGGACGAGCTGGGGGTGACCCAGTTCCTCTATTTACAGAGCCCAGCTCAGGAGGGCAGGAGGCAGCCAGAGGGGCTGTGTGGGACACACATATCCCAGAGATCTTACACAGAAACTGCAGGCTCTGCTTGCCCTTCCCACACAGGCAGAACGAGTTCCTCTTTCCCACCAGACCAACCAAAAAGTCCTTGTGGAATTCCCCCTCCGGCTCCCGCTGCCCTCACTCACAGACTGTGCAGACCATCCCAGCACTGCTATTCCAAGCAGTTGTCCCAGGGAGCTCCCCAGGGCTTGAAGAAGTGCTCTGGAGGGACCCAGGGAGCAGCTCAGAGCTGTGGTGAAGTGGAGAAGGAGAAGATTCCTCACAAAACCTCCTCAGGAACAGCCCCCCAGGCTCAGCCCCGAGCCCGGCTCTGCCTTCCCTGACTGGGAGCAAGACCCTGATAAGAAAATCCTGGGCTGCCTTTGATGCTGCTAATGGCCATTACATAACTGCCTGCTTAATATCTGCACTTAGCAAACGTTTCCCCTGTGGTTCGTTTTAAAAGCTCCACTTTGCAGAAAATCACACAGCGTTTAAAAACCCGGGCAAAGAGATGAGAGGGACTCGCCGGGGCTAATTACAGCTCTGCACTCCTTGGGCTCCAAGCACTGCACCAGCCCACCCAAGCAGAGCTTTAACACCACGGTTTGGGCTTTTAAGTGACAGCTCAGGGGGTCACTCTGAGCCTGGAGGGGTCTTGGTGACCGGCAAATACCTGCTGGGGGTGCAGGAGAGAGTTTGGAGCATCGAGGTGTTGGAGTAGAAACACACACTCACAGCTGGCTCATTGATTTTCTGCCTTTCAGCGCCTCTGATGGGATGAAAAAGTGCCCCCAGAGCTGGTCTGCAGGGCAAGGAAAGGCCTGGAGAGCTGAGAGCCACAGGACTGAGCAGGGAGAGGCAGGAGCAGGACCTGAGGTAGAGCTGAGGGATAATCTCTGCTTGTCTTCCAGACAACACGAGTTGCAGACAGCAGATGATTACACACAGATGTAATTACAGTCTCCATCTTCTCTTACAGAGTTAGAGCTGCCCTAAATAGCTGGTCTCAGGCATTTCCTCACCTCTGAGCCACCGACATCCTCAGCAGGCTCTGACAGGAGCCCTCCAAAGGGTTTTCCCAGGCAGAGCTCCCTGTCCTGTGGGAGCTGCAAGGCTGCACTGAGTTTTCCTCTTTTCGTTGTGCTGATGGGTTTGAAGGGCTCCTGACACCCCTGAGGGTGGAGGGCCCAGGTGAGGCTCACCAGGGCAGTGAAAGCCTTATGAGCTCCCTCACACCTGGCAGGGATGTTGGTCCACACAAATGCCGAGTCTGGAAGAACCAAAACTAAAGTTTGCTTTGTTAAGGTCGGACTTGACAACCTTGGAGGCCTTTTCCAACCTCAGTGATTCCATAATTCCATTAAAAGAGCAGGTGCTGCCCATCCCTGGTGCCTGTCCCACACTGAGAGTCCTGTACAAACGCTTTTAATGCCTTTCACATCAAGCTTCTTATCTTAATACACCTCCAGGGACTTATCTGCATGTTCCAGCAGCATCTCCCACCTCCCAACCCCCTGCCAGGGGCTGGAGTGTGCTCAGTGACCCCCAGACCTTGAACCACTTGGAGAAGTGGCAATTCCAGGAGAGCTGTAATCCCTTTGCCTCATCTAAATTCTTAAATTCCCAGAGTCAGCTTCCTCAGGCAAGAGATAATCCAAACCACCACCACCACCCCTGTCCTTCAGGTGCAGCTCCAAACCCCGAGTAACTTGCTGACAAGTGGATTTTTTTTTCCGGACAAAAAGTTCCTGCTTGGATTTCTCCAGCAGGAGAGAGGAAGGAAGGAAATAAAAAGGGGAGGGGGGGGGAGAGTTTGTTCATTTTGCTGTACTTACATTGCAAAATTCCTGTCTAGGAAACACCTGTTCCTCAGCAGCCCCGCCCAGAGCTGGACACCCACAATCCCAAAGATGAAGAAGACAAAGAAGCACAAGAGGAGGACGTTGCCTAACATAGGCAGAGTATCCAACAGCAGGGTGACCAGGATTCTCATACCTGTGGGCAGAAGGAAAGAATGGATTAGAAGAGCCCTTAATGGGAAAAAAAAAAACAACCAACACCTTTCCCAGCTTGGTTGTGCAGCCAGTGAATCCCAGGGAGAAAAATCTGGGATGTTGGTATTTTTTTCCCTAAAACTTAAGGCTGAAAAGGGAAGGCAAAGAGTGCAAAAGGCACAGCAGGAAATGGGAACAAACAGCCCATCTCCAAAGGGTGGGGTTTTCAGATGTTTCACTAGCACTCGACGACACACAAATGGGGGCAAAGCTGCCAGACAGCTTTTCCTGGGGAAACACCCCCAGGAACCATCAGCCTCTGGAGAAACTGTCAAAATATGTATTTATAAACATATCAAACATCTCTCATGAGTCACACAAGTTGTTCCCTAAGCAACACAGAGCCGGCTGTGGGAGGATCACAGGGCCCCTGGTGTGGACAAGTCCTCTCCCATGGAGTTCCTCCTCTTCCTCCTCTCCTTGCTGGCCACAGGACTGGAAAACAGGGAAAATTTTGACTTTTTTGAGGGTGGAAAGCAGGATGTAAACGTTTCTTCCCCCAAGGAAAGCTCTGCTCCCTTTCCCTCCTCCTGTGCAGGCTGTGGGGGACCTTCCCACCAGTCCCACACCTCTCCACGAACCTTTGGTCTCCCCCAGCACCTCTGCTGCCAGGGAAATGCTGATTTCCAGGCAAGACAGTCCACCCTGAATATTCCAACTCGAGGAATGAGTCAACCCTGCAGAGCCCCAGCAAACCCTGGCATCTTCCAGCACTGACTGGGCAAGGAGGCAGGGATGGGGTTGGCACCTGGGGGGCTGCCCTGTCTCACACATCAGGGCACCTTCAAACCCAAGGATAAGGCAGGAATAAAAAGGGAATAACGACTCACAGCTCAGCAGTTCCACAGAGGTTAAAGGAGCCTCTGAGACAGCGACCAGCCATTAATGAAAAGAGCAAGAGTGGCTGCTGGTGGGAGATTTTATCCCCCTAAAATTCCCCGCTGCAAACACCTTTTCTTGCCTGCTTTTGTGGAGCCTTTTCTCCCCTCCCTATTCCCCAGCAGGATGCTGCTCTCCATCAGTCATCCCATGGGAATGGAGAGTGGCACTGACGCTCATTCTTCCTTCCCCTATCAGGTTCCACCTCGGCTTCTCCCAAGCCGTGCCCGACGCCTCTCCTGCTAATTCCACGATGCTGCAGCCCTGCAGACCTCAGGGATGGGTGGTGGGATGAGGAGGAGAGATGAACCCCTCCATCCCAGCCCTTCCCAGGCAGTGCTGGCAGGAGCTGGAGTCCTGTCACCCCGTTTCATCCCGCTCCTCGTGCGGCTCCGCCGGCGGAAATCCGAGGCGGCCGAGCGGGGCCGGAGCTGCCACCACCCTGTCAGCACAGCACGAGGGGGTGAACCAGCCTGGCCAAGAAGTCTGTGCTGATAAATAATTAGGTGTGAGTAACGACCTCTGCACCCAGGGCAGGAGCCTCCCAAGGTCTCCATGCCCAGCTGTGCCTTGGCGCCGGCACAGCTTCCCGCGGCCGGCGCCAGCAGCGGATGCCTCTCCGGAGGAGCCACGGTCCTGATGCCCAGCCCTGTGCCAGCCACCCTCCAAAACCCACCCCCGTGCTGCCCTGGTGCCACTGCCACCCTGCAGGGAAGGGACATGACAAATTCCATCCCCTGGAACCACAGGGAACAGCACTGAGCACAGGGAGAGCCAAAGCTGGAGGCAAAGGGCCGGGGGGGGTGATTTCCTAATGTTTATTCCAAAACTTGTGCTGTGATCACAAGCCCAGCCCTGTGCCAGCCACCCTCCAAACCCCATCCCTGTGCTGCCCTGGTGCCAGTGCCACCCTGCAGGGAAGGAACACGGCAGGTTCCATCCCCTGGAACCACAGGGAACAGCGCCAGCCTCGGCTCCAGCTCCGAGCACAGGGAAACCCAGAGCTGGAGGCAAAGGGGGGGAGGAGTTGAATTCCTAGTGTTTATTCCCAACTTTTGTTGTCATCGAAGCCCCCCCAGGAGCACATCCCACAGCAAAGCCCTGCAGGCTTTCCTTGCAAATCTATCTTTGGAAAAGCAGAAAAGACACACTGAATTCCCGCTGGAAAGACAATGCTGGGCTTTTCTTTCCTCTTCCCCCCCCCCAACTCTCACTAATATCCTCGCTCTTTTTTTATCCAAAAATGGTTAAAATTCATCTCCCTGTGCCAGACAACTTTTTTTCTGCTCAGCTACTTTGGGTATTTTGGGTTGTTTCGTGGCACCAGCCTCGGGATTGAATCCATCTGTTCCTGATCTGCTCAGGGTGCTCTGGGGTCTCAGGGAATGTCAAGTGTGCCATGGGAAAAGAGCATGAGCATCACTTAGGCTGAAACAAGGCTCAGGATTCCTTTTCATTCCCATTCCATGTGATGCCTGGTTGAAACCACATAGTAGAAAAATAAAAATAAAGCCCTGAAGTGGATTTGAAAAAAAAAACAAACCCTCAGTGACCACTGCTAAAAAAAAAAAACCAAAACAAACTACAGGCCCTGCCAAAGATATAAATTGCAGGAATTCTAATTTTCCAGTCATTTCCAAGGAATAATTTCTAATAGAGATGATGTTTTCATTGGCTGAGGTTCTTCTTTCTTTTAGTACCAAACAGAATCGAAACGAAATAATCTCGTGGGTGACTTTTATTGTGCCTGGAAGCACAAGAGCTGATAGTGCTGGCTGCATCCCAGGAAAGCATCCAGGAATCTCAGGGATAAATCTCCAGGGGAGTTCTCAAGGGTCCCTGCTTCCCTGGGTGGTGACTGACCACCAGCCTTGTCTCTCCTGACCCAGCTGGAATTTGTTGTGCTCTTTTTGTGTCTGTCCCTGAGCCAAAACTCCCGTTCCCGGTGCTGGGAATGGCATGGATGGTGCTGACCAGGAGCTGCTGGCTGGGATGTGCTGGATATCCAAGGTAACCCCTTGACTAAGCTGTAGCATCCTCGTGGATGAAAGACTAAAAGTGTAACATTTTTATTACCAGAAACACTAAAAATGCAATAAAGTAGAGGGATGTCACCACCCATTCCATGCAGACCCGGGTTGGTATCAGCCAGGAACAGTAAAATTCCCAGTGTTCAGAGTGGATGGAGTTGGTGGCTCTTAAACAAGTGAGGGCTCTGATGATCTGCCCTCCAGGAACAGAGATATTTCCAAGAACACTAATCCTGCCCTGGCACTGGTTCAGGACACTGGTGGTGGTGTGAGCCCAGCTCAGCTGCTCATCAAAGCAGGCAATTCCTCCCCAAACCTGGGCTGAGCCCACTGGATTGAATCTCAGGGAATATTAACAAAAAAAAATGGAATATTTCCTTTGAAAAAAATGCAAAAATCCCGTGGGAAGTGCAGCAGAAACAGCCTGAAAGGCTCATTTCAAAGCTTCACAATCAGGGTCCTAAGGAAGAAAAATCACAAGCTGGCCACAGATCCAAATTTCACCTGAACCTGGGGCAGCTCTGGAACCCTGGGGACAAAACCTCACCAGGAAAACAAAAGCTCCAGAGGGGATTTCCTGGTCCCTTTCAGCCTCTTTTTGTCTTGTTTTGAACTGATGATGTCACGGCCGAAGTCACGGATT
Organism: Platyrinchus mystaceus; assembly: GCA_035041135.1. Lineage (NCBI taxonomy): Eukaryota > Metazoa > Chordata > Aves > Passeriformes > Tyrannidae > Platyrinchus > Platyrinchus mystaceus. The sequence goes on from JAWWLV010000035.1 coordinate 14,566,285, forward strand.
TGAGCTGATTTCCCACTTCCCCCCCCCTCCCAAAAAAAAAAAAATCCTGTAGAATTGGGAGTTCAGAGAGAAACTTCAAAGCCTCCTGTGAGTAAACATCCATCTGTTGCCTCACATGTTCCTCTGAGGGACTGGAACCGAAACCCTTCTGGGGGAGGTTGTTTTGCTGTCCCTGGAAGTGCCGACACGACGGGCAATTAATCCGGGCAGGATGTGGGGCTGTGCCATTCAGAAGTGCTTCCAAAAAGAACAGGAAATGCAGGAAATGTCCTTTTTTTTTTCTTTTTTTTTTTTTTGCAAGGGACCTCTATGATTTCCATACAATCCTGCTGCATTTTGATTTGAGTGGAATTTGGCTGCCAGCTGATGGAAGCTCCATGAAATGAGCACCTTGCAAAGGGCTGCTCAGCAGTGGCCGATTCCGGCAGGAAATCATTTCAACTTGTTGGGTCGTCTTTCAAATTGGATTTAGAAGACAAGCAGCTGAAGCCACTTGAAAATGGATTTAGGGGCCACTTGAACTTCCTATCGTGGATGAACCCAATTTTGTTCTACATGACAGCAAATTTTACCAGCAAACGGAGGCTCCTGCGCTGCTAATCCTGAACACAAAGCCATGGAAAGACCTCAAATCGCCGAGCAGGGAAAATGAACCCACCAGGGCAAGAAGATCCTTCTTAGAACTGACCTCTCCCCTTTCTTTACAGGAACTTTTATTTAGTTTACACAAGGAGCAGGGAGTTATTTGTCTCAGAGAAGTCACGAAAATGCTGGAGGACAGCCACAAAAATTCAGGCCGCGGGTACAAAATCTTATTCCCTTTGCCCTTTGCTAACACTAATAATGATAATAAACCAGTAAAAATTAAAACCAGTGAATTTGGTCTCAGCAGCAGGAGAGCAGACTACTAATGCAAGGCTTGGCCCAAGCAGGGGTGGGCTGGCAGTGGTGCCAAGGGAGGTGTCACTTACTTGGGACCCTGTTGATGGCTCGCAGGGGCCGCAGGACGCGGACGGTGCGGATCGCGGACAGGCTCACGTTGTGTCCATCCAGGGAATACTCCATCATGCTGTGGGGAAGAGAGCAGAGCAGTCAGGATCAGGGCATGCTGGGGCCCTGGGAACGGGGCTGCCTGGAGTTCTTGCTGCCTGTGAGCCCAGCATTGCAAATCCACCCACTCTGTGTTTGCAGCTCTTCTCGTGCAGCAGTGGATGCAATTCCTGCACCGTGTGCCTGGAAGTCCTGGATGGGGCTTGGAGCAACCTGGGCCAGTGGAAGGTGTCCCTGCAGGTAGCAGGGGGTGGAATGAGATGGGCTTTAAGGTCCCTTCCAACCCAAACCATTCCATGACAAGGAGCTGCAAAGTCAGGGCCACAGAACTCAGGGCAGAGGGGCAGCCCCCAGATATCTGCTCCATGGTTCTCTCCTCTTCCAACAGCTTATTTTACTCCAGTGGCAAATCCACAGCCTCCCTGGGGAGGTGATTGCAGCTCCAAGTACCTCCAAGGCAATAACATGTTCCTGATACATCCCCCCTACCAGCAGCCCAGAGTATTCACACACCAGCTTATCTCCCCCACCATGCCAAAAACTGAACATCCAAGCTGACAAACAACGTTAGAGTAGTTTGATTTCCATTTGATTATTAAAGGAACATTTTCTTTTTCATGCTTCATCTCCATTTCCCATAAACATTCCTCTTCCAGGCTAGGAAGGACGTTAAATGAAGTCAGTTTTCTTGCTCTTTTATAGCAATGAGTGGCAAATGTGTGTAGTGTTGTTTTTTTAATGGGGTTATGGCTAGTTAGCATGGCTGTAATTACAATTTATGAGTCTGACTACAGGGAAACACTTGTAAATATGTCACAAATCTCTCACCACGCCTGTTCAAATAACAGAACAGCATCAAAAGCAACCCTGTGAGTGAGCTGTTGGATCCCGTGGAGAAAGAGCTTTTGTTTTGGGTTTTTTAAATAAACAAACAGATATGGAAGGACAGAGGCAAATAGGAGCTGAACTGCTGCAACCAGGCCCTTCAGAAGCTGCAGATTTTCCACAGAAGCCTCCAGGATGGACCAAAATCCTTATGTGCCCTCAGGAAGCAACAGCTGAGTGGATTTTGGGCACCAGCAGAGGAGGTTTGGTTTGGGGCCAGCTCATCACTGCCCATGTGCCCATGCTCTGCACTGCTGGAGCCTTGCACTTTGTTCTTGAAGCCTTGCCCTGCTCTACACTGTTTAATTAGGAATATCTGGATGTTCTGATGTTTGCATCTCTTCTGGCTTTGTCCTGGAGCTGTTTGGTGTCACGCCGAGGTGACTTCGCCCCATTCCCCCCCCCTTGCTCTGCAGAGACTCTGGTGATTTTGAGCTGTTTTCAGGGATAAACTCCCACAGATATTTTTTTTTCCTAGAGTAGTTAGTGAGTCTTTATAATTCCAACTCACCTTGTATGTAGGAACTGAGCCAAACCTGATGAGCAGGACCCACTGAGGACAGGGGCTGCACTTGGAGACTTTAGAGGTCCTTTCCACCCTTAATCATTCTGTTATTCTAAAAAGCTTTAAAACTCAGCACGGCACAAACCCAGGCTTTAAAAGGAAAAGGAGTAGGAAATGCTCCAGTGGGAGCTGGGTTTGTACTCCAGAGACCCCATCCAAAATCAGCATGTCAAAGGCTCCTGGAGCCTCACTTTAACTTGGCCCTTGGAGCTTCAGGGGAGCTGATCAAAGATGAATAATCCAGGATTTGCCCTGGATTATTAAAACAGACTTTCTGAATCTTTGGATTTCCATGATAATCCATTTAGGATTTGAAAGGAAGACTCAGGGGGATCTATATTGCCCACCAAAGCCAGCCTGAAACACTTGATGGATTCCATGCTGGACTTTCTACGAGCAGAGAGCATTTCAAACCTTCATGAAAAGGTCAAAGGTTTCCTTGTCGAGGCAAAGCTTGGGGTCCTGGTCTCAGATCACACCTGTAAACCAAGAATACCTTGGAAAAGCCCACCAGAAACCTGCTGGAGCTGGAAAATTCAGACAGACTGGCACTTGGGAGGTGATTCCCTACAGCCTCTGGGCACTGAAAAACAGGAGGCACGGGCCGTCTTCTGCCACCAGCAGCTCCCAACCCTTCAGCTGTCAAGTTAAAAGATGTCCAAAGCACATCATGGGAGCCTGCAACGTCTCCAGGGACTGGATGCACAAGAAACCTCTCTGGTTTCAGCTCTTGTGAACAACATTCCTGATGCTGAGGAAACGCTTTCAACTTGGCCGCTGGACAGACGGAGCCGCTTCGAGCTCCCCTCGGTTTGAAATTTTCCAGGGTACATTTCTCAGGCGAGGAAAACATGAAAGGGCTTTTGGAGCTGGAACAAACTTCAGACACAATCTGTTGCTAGAGGCAGGAGATGTGTTTATTTTGTAGTTTCCCTGCTTACCCCTCCGCTCTCTTTGGTGTGTTGCTGGTGAGGCAAATCAGCTTCTTTGAGGAGACGGAACGGGACAAACAAAGCAGGCAGCTCTGCCTCTCACTTGTTTCCCTTCTTATCAGAAAAAGCCTCATAATAACTCCATTACATCCATCTGCTCGCTGGAAAAAGCAGCTCTTGTTATTCCAGCAGTGTGTTCCCTGCTAAAACCACCTCCAGTTTTAGGAGCAGACACTGGATAGAAGGGTGTTGGTGGGAGAGGTGGGAGTGGTGAACCCCAGACATTGCACAGGTCCTCCTTGTCCTCCACCAGTGTTACCAGCCAGCTCAGCTCCCAGTCCAGCCTCTCCTCTGAGAGATGGGAAACAATATCCAAAAATCCAAAATAACCAAAATCATCTGGAGATGACCCAGGATTGGCCAGAGAAGTGGTTTTTCCTCTGAGTAATGCCAGACCAGCAGCAGGGCTTCCCTGTGGGGTCTCCCGGTGCTTCTGCTGCTTTCATCCTTCTGAAGCTTATTCCAGCCACGGAGGGTGGGGAAAAGCCCTGGAAAACCACCCAACTGGTTCACTTTCCCCCTCATCCCGGGTGCTACGAGACCAAAGCTCCTGGTGCCAGCTCTGCCTCTGTGTCATCCTCCTGGTTTTGGGATGACCTGTGGGATGATGTGGGGACCCTTCTGCTCACCCCACAGGTGCAGTCCATGCATGTCCAGCATGGGGAAACACAGAGTTCTGCTCCCGAGCTCTCCCATTTGCCACAGCCTCGCTCCTCCCTCCCCACTTAAACAGCAGCTTAAACACCGCAGCAGCTTTGGCAGGAAAAAATAATTAACTGGTTCTTTTGCTGTCCCTGATGTTCCTTCCTGGGCTGGAACCACACAGGGGTTCACAGGAAGCTCAGCTCAGGAGAGCTCATGTTTTATTCAAACCGCTCAGGCCATTCCTAATTGTGTTCCAGACAAATAACACGGAGCAAAACAAAACTCCATTAGTGCAGTGGAAGATGGTACATCACTAATGGAAGGGGAAAAATGCCCCAACATATTACAAGAATGTTCTAATTAACCCCAGGCTGGTCATTATAAACCCAGGAATTCAGAACTAAGGCAGTAATTAAAGCATTACATCCCTTCTCAGGGGCTGCTAAGCAGGTAAGAGAGCCCAGGGTTTCTAAACCCATTTATTTATTGGGAAAAAAAGTTTTAGACTTGCCAAGCTTTTAAAAAGTCCACTCAGTTATTCCCTGTGGGTATGAGGGAACTGGTGTCAAAAGCAACAGGATCTTCCTTGTATCTGTTTGTTAACACATCCTGCACAAACAAGCAGCTGTGGGAGATGGTATTCCACTGTAAATCAAGAGTTTACAGGAGGCATTTGCCTGCACTTGTAATTTGGGTTAAATTCTGGCCAGCTCCTTCCACTGGGATTTCAACTTCCTGAAGCAGATTTTTGGGTTCAGTTCTCCCCGTTTGGCCAATTTCTGCCTCGCTCTAAGGGTGTCCCAGGAGGAGCAGCGACAAAAGACCTCTAAGGGTGTCCCAGCTGAGCTGCCCTGTGCTTTTTCCACCCCTTCTGGAGACACCAGATAATGCTGAGCACCGGGACACTGTGGCCATCACAAGGGCCAGATCAGCACGTTCTGGATTTGACAGAGGTGAAAGGTGCTACAAGAACCCAACAGCTTTGCCTGATACTCATAACCCACCCCAAAAACGGGCGTGGTTATGAGGTGGGGTACAAAAAATAAGAATGGTGAGACTTTGCCTTGGCTTGAGCCTCCACAAAACACGATGAGAACCTGCCAGGCCAACCCTCAGTTTTGGCTCTCTGGGGTTTCCCTGCTTTCAGCACCAAGAGCAAACTGCTGAGGTTTTTACTGACCCTGCCATCACGATGAAGAAGTCCAGGCGGTTCCACGTGTCTCCAAGGTAACACTTCTGCCCGAAGATCCCCAGGGCCACCATCTTGATGACCATCTCCACCGCGAAGAAAGCGAAAATGAAGTCGTCGAAAGCCTGGAAGAGCGGGACAAGAGGGTCACAGTCGGTTCTGCTGTCACTCAGGGAGAGCAGAGACCCCAGTGCTCCCACCACGTGGACCCTGGTGAAGCACTGCCACCAAAGTTCCACCTCCCAGCTCCAAAATAAAACCTGCTGCGCCTGGTGGGTGGTGGCAACCCCTGGGTGGAGCTCCCGGCTCAGTGCAGTGCCTGGGAAGTGTCAGCAGCTCCTGTTCATCTACTGATAAATGTACGCGGACATCACAGCCCCTCTGCCCTGGAGCCAGGCTGGGAGAGCTGGGGGGGGTTCAACTGGAGAAGAGAAGGCTCCAGGGAGAGCTGAGAGCCCCTTGCAGGGCCTAAAGGGGCTCCAGGAGAGCTGGAGAGG
>JAWWLV010000035.1:14572207-14615236 GCA_035041135.1 Platyrinchus mystaceus
TGCCCAGAGAAGCTGTGGCTACCCCTGGATCCCTGGAAGTGTCCAAGGCCAGGTTGGATGGGGCTTGGAGCAACCTGATCTAGTGGAAGGTGTCCCTGGCCATGGCAAGCAGCTGGAACAAGATGATCTTTAAGGTCCCTTCAAACCAAAACCACTCTGTGATTCTCAGACCTAAAGACACACTCCCACATACTGACCATGCCCACACAAACACTGCCTGCTCTGTTCCTCTGCTTTCCCATCAGCTGTGCCTAAAGAACTCCAGTTTGTGGTACCCAACCCCATGTTTTGCTCTGTCTCCAGGGAGCTCTTCATCCTTTCCCTCTCTCTGTCATCCCCAAGGAAGGAGGTGTCAGCTCCTCCTTTCCCTCCCTAACCACGTCAAGCAGCTGCCTGGGCTGCAGCTCCTCCGAGACTGGAGCAGATCTCCATGCAAATACCTGTGTGTTCTCATCACAAACCTCTGAGGGATTCACGGGACAACAGGAAAAATCAAAACAAACAGGCTGGTTGGGGAGGAGAACGATGGGGATCAAAGGGTTCGGGTACGACAAGCTCGGCACGGATCCCAAGGGATGCTCCCACACCCCCCCCAAAACATCCCTGCTGGTAACATTCATCCAACATCCCAGCTGATGTGAGTCTCCAGCCTTCTGGAACGTGACAGATGTCCCAAACACCCCGTGCCACAACTTCTGGTTCGCTTTCTGCGACAAGATCTACCGGGATATTTGATATCCAGGCAAATCGTCCCGCTCTGCACCGCAAGGATGGAGGGAAGGGGCCAGGAGCAGCCTGGATTCACCCTCTGAATAGCTGTGCACACAGAAAGTCATCTAGGGGTGGCTTCTGGAGGCCCTGATTTGGAGCAAAACAGCAAAATACTGGGAGCATTGTGAGAACACACAATTTCCATCTGTCCATTGGAACGGGCAAAATTAGCTCTCGGAGCTGCTCAGTTAATCCACTGCCAACCCAGCCAGCCTGATACAGTGCTCAGAGCAGATCTGGACAAAGAGAAAGAAAGGGGAAAATTGTCTCTTACAGCTGCATCTTGTCAAAGCTCCCCTGCCCTGCCCTCAGCCCGGCGTGGCCGCTCCGATCCTTCCCCGCGGCAGGAGGTTGGGAAGAGCCCTGGAAAGCCCTGCACGGAGCTCATCAGCCTCTAATTCACTTCCAATTTGTCTCCATGCAGGCTGATGACTCCTAATTGCTGCTTCAGAAATACAGTGCAGCCCCTGATGATTTGAAGTTGGGCCAAGTTATCTTGGAATTAACTATTAGGGGAGATCAGGGAATAACTTCCCTCCTGTCCCAGGCAGTTAATATTCACTTAAAAGTGTATTTTACTTAAAGTCACAAGGCTGCTTGGGCAGCTGGATTAAGGGATTGGACACAAGCACCAGCTGCTACCTTAAGAATTAAGGGCAAAAGCTGAGCTCAAGTTCTCTTAAAACATCTGTGTAAATAGCAGGAACATATTTCTTGCGTGAGGTTTTATCCTGGGGGGCCGAGGCACAGGCTGGACACCCAACCAGTGTGATAAAGGTACAACACACCTGGGTGGCTTTGCCTTTGCACCCCTGGGACTCTCCCTGGATTTCCAGCAGCCTGAGGATGTGCCAGAGCACGAGCTCCAAGTATAATCCAGAGGAAAAGTGAGGGGAGTGAGTAGGCAGCTCAGTGCGTCTGAAAACCAAAACAAAAACCACACAAACACAGGGAGAACAACACGACTCAGAGTTCATGAAAGCGATCCCAGAGGCTCTAATGAAGTTACTCCAAACATGTCACTTAAAAGCCAAGATTTTGTTTCCAAGGGATCCAGCCCGAGCCCCAAAACACCAGGTCACGAAGCCAAGGGAAAGCTGAGCTTAAACCCAATTAGAATAAATCTAAACCTGCTTTTTCATTCAAAGAAATCTCACTGAAATCCAGCAAATCATCTCAGGCACCAGTTGCATGAAAATTCAGAAAAACACCTGCATCAATTCGGGGTTCCAATCCTAAAATCCATCCCTGGGGGTGAGGTACAGGCTCCAATCTGTGCCATAAATCAGCACAGTGCAACCCTGTGATACACTGGTTTGTGTTTCTAAGGGATTTGCCACCTTGACACGCTGGGAAAAAAATACATGTGGACTCAATCCATAATCCAAACTTGTAAACAAACTGCAAATTGGAACTGTATTTATTGCTTTGACCACATTTGAGGTGAGAGAACTGAAGGCAACTGGAAAAACAAAGCGGGCTCTGGGATGCATCTGTAAATGCCATGGGAAAGTGGCAAATTCACTGTTCTGGGGGTGATAAATAACAGTCTGAATACATATATATATGTAGATATTTCAGAGAGATTATGAGGAATCTTTAGTAAAATCTGATGCAGCAAATTGGTGTCTCTCAGTCTGCACTGGAAGGGAATATCCAGCACAGAACAATGTAAAACAAATCAGCAGGAAAGGAGAAACACACACAAAAATATCCTAAAATAATTTTAATTACTATTTTCAGTGAAACTGTGCATAGAGTAAATTTGGATGTGGATCCAGAGACAGATAACTTTAGAATCCATTGGCTTTTGCAGCAATAAAAGCACTAATCAGGTTAAAGGCTGAGGGAGGCAGGATTTTTCTGAGTGCATTTGCAAATTAAACCTGCTCAGGGATACCTGCTGGAATCCTGAATGCTACAACATGGAGATAAATCCCTAAAACTTCATGAGCTGCTCTCTCAGCTTGGAATTCAACCCCCTCTGGAGAAGGGCAAGGGATACACAGTCAGTATCCTTGGGGTAAGGGAGAGATCAGGACTGAGATGGGGGGGTTAAATATGATTTACTTCTTTAATATTATAGTTCATTAAAGCCAACATTAGAATTTTATTTTCATTACTCATATCTCTGATTTCTTTTGCACACATTTTGCTCAGTGGACTTTTTGGGGTTTTTTTAGTGATTTCATCAGATAATTTCACATCTCCATTCCTGGACATCCCATCCTATTTTTTCCTGGTTTCCCTGCGCTCTCACTCCTGAGCACATCCAGGTGTTACCAAAGAGCTCTGGCAAAACCTCATCTGCCTGGGAAGCATTTTTGGCATTAGCTTTCTAACCCTTTTTTGGCTGCAGAATCACTTTTAAACACCATTTTTAAACCAACTGTTTGAGCGTGAGGAGAGTTCAACATCTCGCTCGGAGCGTCCACCCCCTGCCCACACTGCCATGGTTTGCCCAAATATCCCAAACTCCAGCAGCTTTGCCACAGGACTGGGATTCCCAGCCCTGGGACATGTTCCAGAGTTTGCCAAGAAGACAGGAATAAAGGCATTTTCCAGAGGTACAAGGGACGAGCAGCACCGGAGGGATTCGGGAGGTGATCCGAGGTCAGGGATGATGGTTTGGTGGTGCCACGGACACAGGACCACGACAAGCCCAAAAAAACCTCTTAAAGCCAAAACTCAGGACTAAACTGTTGCTGAAATGTACTGAGCCAACACAGAACACCAGAACAGGAGCAAAACCAACTTATTTTTAGAGGAGTTACAATTTCCAAGGCTTTTCTTCCCTCAGTTTCCTAATCGCGGGTGACGCCGTTGGATGCACAGCAACCTGCGCCTCTCCCAGATCCAGTGGGCATCCTGGATGCTTAGCAGCTCCCAGGATGAGGCCAGGAAAACATATTTATCCCCCTACCAGGTTTCTCCACAGCCCACTAAATATTTTTACTGCAATATTTATATTGAGAGATGACAAACGATGATCGGGTCAAACCCTCCCATTGCACTTGTCAGGAGACGGGAGGAGTAAGAGCAGATTGAAAGCAAAGCTCTCTGAGAAAGCTGCTCAGATCTTATTATAGAGCAATCAAACGAAGGTGGTCCAACTGCTGGGAGCTCACACACGGTCACTGCCACCCACACCTCGTGTCCAACCCCCCAAAATCCCAAAGTGCTCCACACTCCCACGAGCCAGAGCCCAGCACTTGTGCGACGAGGAGAACTGCAAACCTCGTGTCAGAGAACAATTTATAACAGTGCCAAGCCAACAGCTCAGCCCAGGATGAAGAACAAGATGACAAAGTGAAGAGCAGACTGTCAAAAAAGCAGAGCAAACAAACCATTTTGCACCAAATGCCTTTTTTTTTTTTTTCCAGCATCCAAGTGTGCCGGCAGCTCTACTGAGGAATGCTGGAATTAATGCTGGAATTACTCTGGATCTTAGGTCTGTCCTGAAGTGGTTGTAAGGGCAACCAGCAGGTAGAAGCACTTCAGAGAGAGAAATTAAAACATTCAACCCTAGATGTGAAGGAAGCAGAGACTCCCCCCAGCCAGGAGAGCAGAGCCAACCCCACAGAAATCAGCTGGCACCGGGGAGCTCCGGAGCCTCTGGAGAAAAGAAACCAGCAGAGGGTTTCTTCTGACTAAGGCACAGAGAATCCAACCTCTAATGAATCACTGAGCGTTTTTATGAATCACTAAATAAGCAGCAAAGTTGCTCGAGCCGTAGCAAAGCCGAGTCCGTCTGTGTTGGGACGGGCAGCAGGTTTTACTGATGCCCAGTCTGACATCCCAGTTCCAGCCCCTTCCTCCCCGTCAGCCAGAGAGTAAAACCCCTTGGAGCAAGGAGATGGACACAAAGCTGCCCCATGAACCAGCAAAGCCCAGGAGATGCTGCCAAACCCCCCCAAAAAGGCACAGTGATATCGAGGGATTGACCACAAGTAACTCAACACTTCATTGATCAAAGCAACAGCAAAGTAACATATTAAAAGGAACCCCATCTGACACAGGTTTAGCTCCGGGTTTCTGTAGAGCTGTGGGGTAACAGAGCCTGGGAAGAGCCAGGAAAGGACCCTGGGGGGTGGCAAACCCCCAAATCCTGCTCTAACCACCCAACGTGCACACCGAGTACACAAACTCCCACCCACAGACCTCTATAAATAAACCCACGTAGGAGATCCAGGCCTGGAGAAATAAGTAAGTTTGCTTCCAATTATAAGTGCCTTTTTTTTTTGAAAAAAAAAAAAAAAGGCAAATTAAAAGTACATCAGTAAAACAGAGGGAAAACACAACAGGACTTGACAGTGAAAATTCAATTTCAACCATTGTATCACAAGAACTATATTTGGGCTGTTGATTTGCCCTGAACTGGGAGGTACAAGTGACTGGAGGTGGGGTTGGAGGTAACCCTGGAGCTCAGGAGGAAACTCCTGTGCAGGAACCATCACTCAGCAAGGCTGAGGAATGACACTGCACAGCAACAGCTCGACTGAAGTCAACCCTGACCCCAGACCTGAGCCTGGCCCAACACCTCCTGCTCCTCTGATCGACTCTAACAGGTACAACTCCCTGATTATTGCTCCCACACCTGAAAACCACCCCCCTGCCACACCTTTGGCTTTGGGAATTCAGAACTCCCTTGGTTTTACTAATACAGAACTACACAAACGGGAGGGGGGGAGAGAGGATTTTTTTTATTTTTTTTTTCCAGGTTGTTCTTGACATTCCCAAAGCAGCCCAGCTATTAAAATCCCAGCAGTGCATCTCCCGTTTTCCCTGGGATGCGCCCGCGTGCCTCCGGCTCCGCGGATTCCCGGCTCCGTAAGCTGATCCCCCCACACCTGTCCCCCCAGGAACCAGGCAAGGGCTTTTTTTAGCCATTCCTAAGCCTTGGCAGTAACACCCCTCCACCACCACCCCCTGCTGAAGCCACAGAGGCAAACCACGCTTTTGGCCCGGCCAGGCCGGGATTTCCACCTGCTCCAGGCCACAGGTCGGGGCTGTCGCTGCTTCCCACAAATATTTGGAGCGGTTGGGAGGCTCTCAGGGGGGATCTGGATTGACAAAAGGCTGCTGGGAGCTCCCCCCACAAGGTGCCCTCAGTGTCACTTCCCAGCATTTGAGTTTTTGGGGTGCTGATGTGCCCAGGTCCGTGGTACGAACACCGTGGCACAGTGGGATGCCAGCATTATCCCACAGGACCAGCCTCAAACCCATCAGGAACTGGACCCCAAATGCGAAGGATGGGACAACTGGGAGCTGAAACATCACAGGGAAACACGTGGAAGTGCACTCTCCCACCCCAGGAAACACTCAGTGAGCACAGGGAGAAGGGGTACAGGGAGCAAGACCTTCTCCTCTCTCCCCACAGAATAAACCCTGAGGAGAGTAAAGGACAAAGCCCTTGGCAAAACTAAAAGCCTCATCAAAGGCACCTGATTTTAAGAAGGACTTAATGCTTCCCAGGTGAGCAAGCACCTAGGAAAAGCTCCTCAGAGTGAGATTTTAGGAAACCTCACAGTCACACCCCTTCCTTCTGTAACAGAGGGAGATCTTTTAGCAAACCTAAAGCTCATTATGGTGGTTTATGGATTTGTGATTCTGCTTGGGCAGGAAGAGTCACCAAAAATCACACACCCGGCCTTGTTTTGTCATCTTTTAAGTTACTCTTCGCCCTGGAATAAGCACCTGGGGAACCTCAGCCCTCAGCACACTGATCTCCTCCTCCAGTCTCCCCATCCAGCTGCTTTCCACGTGTCTCAACCCCGTGGCCGTGGCACTTGTCCCCCAGCTCCTGATCTCTGCCTGCCTGAGGTCCGACGCACACCCACCACCCGAGCCAGACACACATCTCCTCCCTTCGAGGGGGCTCCAAAATCACAACCACCTCTCACCAAAAATCTTAAAAGTTGCCTCCAAAGGATTTTCTAAGGGACACTGGGAGAAGGGGGAAAGATTCCCAGCGAGGAGCTCGTCCCTATTGCTGTGATACGTCGCGAGCTTTGCTCTGCTACAGCCGAAACGCTCCGGCTCCGACAGCACCAACACCACAACCCAGGGCTTGGGGAGGTTTGTTACATCTCTTCACTGTTAACCAGCCAGCACCATCTCCATCTGATATTATGCCAGGTGGGTAAGCTTTGGCAAAGGACTCGCTCTCCTGTGAATTCTGAGGGGGGAAATCAAAGCGCAGCCTCACCCTCCAGCGGCAGGAGCAAACTCGGATCCTCCCTCTGAGCCGACACTGCTGTGGTTTTCCCTTGCTGTCGGGGGTACTGATTTTGGGGATGCCAAACCCGGAGTACTGCGTGGGAGAGACCCCCTCAAAGCCAAAAGAGGAGAAGGCTTCTCCCTCCTGCTCCTTCCCAAAGTTTTAAAACACCATCACCTGATTTAAGGGAAGAAATCTGTCCTGAATCACTTTCAGCTGTGACAGGAACACAGTGCCCTCTCCAAGCCCTTCCAGGGCCAAGTCCATGACTTTTTTATTATGGAACTATCATTCTGTTTAATATTTCCATGGTTAAGCACTGCTTGAAGCTCAGCTCCTTGTTTACTTCTCCCTTCCACCTGCACACGCAGAGGAGTCCCATTGCCCCCTCGCAACGGTGTAAAGCAGAACTACCTGCAAAACTCAACACTTTGGGCAAACCTCGATCAAACAAGAGGAGACCCAAGGCCATAAAAATTGTGGGGGTTTCCCTCTCTGATTATTTCTCCTATGAACAGCCCAAGGCAGCATTCTGGGGGGGAATGTGCAATTCCTCCTACCAACAAGGCTGGACTCGGTGTTGTTGCTGAGGAGAACAGTGATCTGGGAGGCTCAGGGGTTTCTTTGGTTAACTGAAGTGAGATCAATAATAACCATATTAATAAATAATGGGTTTAATAGCAGCAGGATAGAGGCAGCAAACTGCAGGCAGGTATGGGGGGGAGGGGGGAGGGAAAAGCATTAATTATCCACACAATGCCAGTGCTCCAAGCACAGCTAAAAGCTCACTTTGGGAAGATTATCACGACAGACTGACAACTCTCACTTGCACACAAGCATTTCGGGTAAAATTCAATTTTCTGGATGTCACAGTCGAGAGGAACACCCTGCTGTCTATTATTTCACATTAATAAACTCAGTAAAAGACACAAGGGATGGGGGGGAGATTTAGAGGCTTGATTGTTCTCTTCCTTCCCTGCCTGCAAGTTGCAGGAGAACAAAAGCAAAGGGGAGTTTTGGGGAGCAGAGGCATGTGCTTTTCCCAAAGCAACTCCAACCCTCTCCATTTCTCCCCTCCGGGAGAGTGCACATGCACTCCCAGCTCTTATATAAACACAGGAGGGTCAGCGCCTGGCTGAGATTCCCCACCACGACTAAAATAAATACGAGGTTGTCTTTTAAACTTCGCTCCTTCCCACCCCAGAGAGAGAGAGAGGAGGGGAGCTGAGGGGTTCTCCCCTCTGTGGGTGCTCAGGGGCTGCAGCTCAGCACCCTCCAAGGTCGGGCACCTCGTCCTGCCGCCCGTCCCGGACAGTCGGGCGATGCTGGTGCAGCCAACGGGACCTTGGCGTGCGTGTCCCCACCCCGCAAAAGGAGCCCAGCGGGATGACCAGGAGGGAAACGCGCTCCCTTGCACGTCCCGCTCCCACAAAACCCCCCGTCCCCCTTCCCGAGGGGGATGCACAGAGCGGGGACGCGCTGGGGACGCTCAGGGGACCGCGGTGGCTTCGTGCCATCCCCATGCGCCGCCGGGAGCGGGAAGCCACGCGGGATGCGGAGCCCTGACGGGATGCTCCGGGCGCGGGGGGACATCCCGGGAGGGATGGAGGGGGCGGGGGGGGGGGTGCGGTGTCCCTCGGGAAAGGATATGGATTACAGACCAGCCTGAGGCACCAGCTGCGCGGGCGGGTGGTTTGCTTGAGGCAGAAGAAGGCGGTGGGTGCCAGCGCCGGGTAAGGCACCTGCTCCTCCTCCTCGGAGGCCAGGTCGGGCGGCGGGTCGCGGCCGGGGGAGCCGGCGGGGCTGGAGCCGGAGCCGGAGCCGGCATCCTCGGGCGGCTGCTCGGCGGGGCGGCGCGGCGGCGGCGCGGGGATGGGCACCCGCACCTCGCCGGCCGGGCGCGGCGGCTCTCGGCGCTCGCCATCACTCATGGTCGCGGCCAGGACCTGCGGGGGGCAAGGGCAGGGGGTCAGGGGCTGCGGCCCCCCCCGAGCAGGGGCGCTCCCGACGCCTCCATCCCCACCCCGGTCCCGGCGCTCCAGCCGCAACAAAGGCGGGCGGGGGGAGGTCGAACCTCCGCCCGGGCGCGGCCGCTCCCGCCCCCCGGCAAGCTGGGGCTCCCCCCCGGAGAAGCTCCGCCACCCCCAGGTACCCTCCCCTCCCGGCTTTTTCCTGTATATTTTGGGGGGATGGAAAATTGCTCGGGAGAGGCGGGGGGGGGGGGGTTGGGGGTGTCCTACCTTAGTTCGGCGGAGCGCGGTGTTCCCAGGAGCATAGCCGTGCCTTCCAGCTCACATGGGACCAGGCGGCAATCGGGGCTCCGGGAGGCGGCGGAGCCTCCCCCCCCCAGGCACGGCAGCACCCCCAAAATCCAGCGGGGGGGGGAGGAAGGGGGAGCCGGGGCTCGGCGTGCGGCGCCCGCCCGCAGGGATGGAGGATGGAGGAAGGCTGGAGAGGAGGAGGAGGAGGAGAGGTGGCGGCGGGGGCCCTTCCCGAGCCTCGCGGAGCGTCTTCCCGACGGTAAATCCCAAGGAGCGAGCGGGGAGCTCCGCAAAGCTTCGCCCGTG
The DNA here is from genome assembly GCA_035041135.1 of Platyrinchus mystaceus. Taxonomy (NCBI): domain Eukaryota; kingdom Metazoa; phylum Chordata; class Aves; order Passeriformes; family Tyrannidae; genus Platyrinchus; species Platyrinchus mystaceus. The sequence goes on from JAWWLV010000035.1 coordinate 14,581,766, forward strand.
CTGAACAGGAAACTTCGGATTTACCGGGGGAGGAGGGAGAGCAGAGGGGAGGGGAGGGGAGAGGCGGGGGCGGGCCGGGAGGAGCCGGGGCAGCCCCGGGGGGCGGGCCGGGGGCGGGGGGGGCTCCGGCATCGCCCCCTCCCCGGCCTTTGTTCGAGCTCCGGGCGGTGCGTGGGGAGGGCAGGTCACCCACGAGTGGAAGAAGGAGGTGGGGACCCCCCTCCGCTACTCGCGGGAGAAGCGGGGGGACCGCGTTTGTCCCCTCCCTGGGGCGAGGGATGCGCCCGCGGCCGGGGACCCCCAAAGCGGGAGATGCGCCCCCAAATAGGGAGGATGCTCTCCCAGAAAGGGAGATACACCCCCAAAAAAGAAGATGCTCCCCCCGCTTCCCCCCCGGGGAGAGAAGGCACCCAGAGCTGCTCCCCCGGGGAGCCCCCCGCAAACCCCGCGGGCCCCCAGGGCATCGATTCATTAGTTTTAATAAATAACTCTACAAAGCCAAGTTCGAGGTCGGAGCGTTTTAATAACTAAAGACCGGCTCTAAACTGCGCCGGTTTGGAGCTGAGTAGCTAATCTTCTCAAGGGCTTAGCTCGCAGGGATCCGAATAAACAGATCATGGAAAGTCCTTACAGGCACCATCCCCTTAAACTCCGCTCAGGAAGTTTTATTTCTCTGAGTTCTTTGGAATTATGTGAATTATATCAGAATATAGCACCGATGGGGGCGGGGAGGGGGGGGGAAATAGAAATTTAAAACTGTTAGCTGGATGCATTCCCCTCCACTGGAATGTTTTAAGGAGTGTGAGTTCATTATACACCAGCACATTCAATTTGCAAATGTAGTTCCCAGTGCTATTCTTCATGGTTAATAACTGGGAATTGATTGAAAAGAGAGGTCATGCAGCTTTCAAAGCAGAAAGAGCCGAGCCTAATGGGGCTACTGAAGAGCTGGTTTTACATATGCACTTCCAAGGGTTGTTTTATTAGATGTTTGCAGGTTGTGATTAACAGTATGTGGCAATTTTATTATTGAAAAAAAAAAAAAAAGCCTCTGACAAGCAGGACACAGCCTGCAAAGAGAGTGTGAACTGAGCAAAGCAGAGACTGCACTTGGAGATTCCCCACGTTTCTAAGAGCTAATTAGGGCAAATCATAAATTACAGTGGGAAGATGTGGATGTGAGTTGGTGGAGCTCTCCTTGAGCAAACCCTCTTCCACTCATAAATTATCTTGCTCGGGAAAATGACCTTTAGAGGGAGAAAAGGAGGTTTACTGAAATGGGAACTGGGAGAAGGAGAGGCCAAGTGATGCCTCTTGACCCTCTCCCAAAGGCAGAAGCTGCCCAGGCAATAAACTTCCCTCCAGCTCCGTGACAGGAGAGCAGGATGCTGCTCCCACGACTAACAAATCCTTCTTCAAAGCTCTTGTGGTTATTGAAAAGAGGCAGCACTTGGTTGGCAAATTATTTACTCCCTCCTGTAGTTCCTGAGTAACCCACAAGCAGCTGGAAGGAGCAGGGCAGATCCTGCTCCGTTTACTCCGCGTTGTCCCCAAGCGGCTGCAGCAGCACAGTCACCTCCCCACCTTGGCAGGAGTCAGAAGGATCTGGCCACAGCGTTTCTGCCATTAATAAACCACCAGAAATTTTAAAATCAATACCAATCTGAGACTACACCATCCCCTCAATGGGCACTTGGCTTGCAAGCTCCCAGCTGACATAATGGGATGTGTAATGCTCTGAGCTGGCCCTAATAAATCGTCCCCCGCTGGCACACACCGGGCTGTGCTCCGGCCCACGTGGAGCATGGACGGGCTGGAGATGAGCACACCAGCCCCAAAATCCCCCAGCCTGGGGTGGAGAGTGAGGTTCCCTCTCCCAGGCTCACGAGGGAGGTGTGTGAGCATTGGGAAGGGGTTGGGTCCCATCCCACTGGGGTGGGAGCTCAGCAGGGCAAACTGAGTTCGGGTTTTTGAAGATCCTGGAGACACAAAGGTTTCCCTGGCTCAGACAGCAGATCTGCTCTGATCATGACATGATGGGGACAGAGGACACCCAGCCTCACCTCTGCCTGACCTTCGCCGTCCGTTCTCTCCAGCACATACCGGCAACTTCCAAACCGCCACAGAAAGGCAAGACTTGACAAGAAAATCCCTGCTTGTCTCTCGTATTTGTCATGAAACAGCCAAATCCTATTTCAGATCCCTCCTCCAAACCTGCCTCCAACCTTTCAAAGGCTGTAAACGTTCCAGCAACCCTGCTGATGGAGCAAACAGAATCCCCACCCAGCTCGGGATGCTGCTACACACCTTGAGCCCCCTCAAGGAGCCCCAGTGCCAAGGTGAGACCCCACCAGGACTAAAAGATCCATCCCTCAAGGTCGTGGGCACGGTGAGGGCAGGGCCAGGCATCCCTGCATGTCCCACCCTGCTCCCTGGCCAGGCTGGACCAGGAGCTTTGCCAACACTTATCGAATATTCCGGGCGCGCCATCGGAACGTCCTGTCGGACGAAACGCGGGCAGTAAATCAAGCTGAACATCTAAACCTGCCACTCAGCCTCTCCCCCAGAGCTGTGAGGATCAGCTGCTGGTGGGGAGGGGGAGAAAAAACCTCCCCAAACCAGAAATAAAAATCCAATTTGACTTTGGGGGAGTTGGTGCTGCAGCATCTCCTGGGCTGAGACGAGATCAGTAGGTCAGACCTCGAGCTCGAAGCTGCTTTGGGTTTTTATGCCTATTAAGCTGAGCTCTCAGCCATGAAGTCTGACAGAGGTGCTGAATGCTTTACGTAATTTCTGATGGGTTTTTTTACTGGATCTAATTCTAGCTGACTCAAATCTGGGTTTTTCTGATTGCAGAAAAACCTTCAAACGAGGAACAATCTGGCTAATAGTGCTTGCATAAATCATCCTCCAAATAATGAGTATCTGTGGAGTGAATTCATTTAGCTAAATAGATGGAGGACCACTTTAAAGTTATTTAGAAAGATTAACAAAAGAGAAGGGAAATGAAAAACAGATAATAAATTGAGGAGAGAAGGGAAAAATTGTATTAGAAACAATGAATTCATAATAAATTCAAAATGTTAAAGAAGAAATTTCCAAAAAAGGAGATTGGCAACCCTGGCAGTTTGGCTGTGCTGGTGCTAAAATGTATTTTTAATTAAAATACATGGATGCTAAAATGCATTTTAAAATAGGCAGATAAATAGGACCCAAGCCAAAACGATATTTTTATTTTTATGACTTACAAATTCACCCATAATTTGTCATTTCCTCAGTACAAGAGAACACTTATCTGCTCTGGGGCTGGTTCTTCCATTTCACTCAACGTGCCTTCATCAGCCCCCGACTCCAGAGTGCCAAATGCCTCATTCCCCGTGGCATATCCCAGCATTTACTCCCTTCCCACCTGGAATCTGCACCTTTTTCTGACCAAAAAAAAAATCCCAGTATTTTGCTCCTGCACTCTTTCTTCTTCTCTCCCTTTTCCCTCCTCCCATCTCAGCCTTCTCCCTTCCTCCTCCACTGGTTCTGCCATGTGCAGCCCCTCATCCCAGCCCTTGCTCTCATATTCCCTCTGCTCCTTGGGCCTGGATTTAGGGGTGATTTTCCCTCCTGTCCCCCCAGGGAGCCCCTGGGAACAGGTTGGACTGTCCTGATGAGCTTTTGGGATCTCAAAGCCCCCACAAAGCTCTGTGGGATTGGCTGGACTTTGATCTTTGAGGTCTTTTCTAACCTAAACAAGGAAGCTGTGGCTGCTCCATCCCTGGAAGTGTCCAAGGCCAGGTTGGACAGGGCTTGGAGCAACCTGGGCTAGTGGGAGCTGTCCCTGCCCATGGCAGGGGGTTGGAATAAGATGAGCTTTAAAGGTCTCTTCCAACCCAAACCATTCCAGGATTCTGTGATTCTAAATGACTCCATGTTTGTATTTGCATTCCAGTGACAGCAGCAGACATGGATTTTCTTTCCAGCAGTTCAGTGAGGATTCCCTCTCCCTGAAGTCTCACAGAAAGTCTCAATGCCATAATGGAGGAATGTTGAGGTTCTCCAGAGCCAAGCCTGGAGAAATCCACCAAGAGCTCCACACCAGGAGTACAAAGGCTTTAAATCCCACCTAAATCCTGAGGAAAATCGGGATAATGCCTCAACTGATACAATGCCTTTGAGGTCAAGTCTATCACTCGTGTTTTATCCTCCAAAAAACCATCAATTTTGGGGAGAGCATCCCCTAAAAACCACTGTTACAGAAGGACAAGGATGTCCATCCTGCCCTCCCCTTGCCCTGTCTCCAGTCTCCCAGCTGACCATGCAGTGATTCCAAACAATCATCCAAGGGAAGGATTTCAACCCCATGAATTTTAGACGGGCTCAAAAACTTCATCGCGGCCTCTCTCCGTCTCCTGTCGTGTTTGCTGCTTGGATTTCTTTACTTCTCATATCATGTTTAGACTTGCTAAATATAAAAAGTCTTCAAAATAACTGTGCAAAATATTCTCCAAGTCCTCGAGGGGGGAAAAAAAAAATACATCGCTCAGCTCTGCCTTCTCGTGTTTTATGGGTTTAGTACACGATGTAAATAGATTATTTCCATAATAAATATTTGATAAAAATAATTTCCACGTGAAGTTCTAAGTCAACAAGCCCCAGAAAGGCAGAAGAGGAGCTCCCAGGTTGGCAGCAACATCCTGTGCGTTCCTGAGAAAGTTTCCCAAACTTCATAGAGTCGTGGAGCAGTTGGGGTTGGAAGGGACCTTTAAAGGTCATCTAGTCCAGCCCCAGAGTTCCAATTAATTGGAAGGGATCAGGTTGGGTGGGGAAGGCAAATCTGGGCTCCACATTCCCCCTTTGCCTTCCCACCTCCTCCATCTCAGTGGGAAGGAGCCCAACACCTGCAGATGTGTTTTCTGACCATCACATTCGTCCGTGCCTTGATATTCCACGGAATCCTGGGATTATTTAGGTTGGAAAAGACCTTTAAGATCATGGAGTCCAACCACTAGTGTAGGGATTTACCTGCTGCCTTTGGCTGGGAGAGCTGGGATTGTTCAGCCTGGAGAAGACAAGCACGAATCTGATTTCTTGCTGAGAATTTATTCCTCTTCCACTGAGGAGACAACAGAAAACTCCAGACAAATAAAAGACAATTTAACCAAAGAGGCACCAGAACAGTTTTAAAATGAATTAAATTGAATTTTTTTCATTTGGAGGACTTCACTGTAGGTCAGGGCCCTTCAGAGGTAAAATTATTCCAATTGATTATGTTGGTAAATGCATTTATGATGAGCAGAGTGTTTGAAATCACTGAGGCAAACTGCTGACGGCACAGATTAAGTAATTTACTGGACAAAATGACCTTTGTTGCACTAAGAACCAAATCTTAGGGGACAGAAGTCTTTTAAATAGCTGCTAATAGTTTAAATGAATTACCCAAGATGATGATGATGAAGAGCTGAATGTATTAGAGGAGTTAGAGCAGGGGATTTTTACAGAATATGGATGGGTTGAATATATTAGAGGGTGTTTTGCATGAGAAATAACTTAATTTGGGACTCAAGGCTTCTGGGAGGGGAAAAAAAGCAGATCCCTCTTCCCCACATTGAATTGGTTGACTTTTCTCTCCCAACCCTCAAAGACAGCAAATACAAGATAAGGGAGTGTATCCAAAGAGGGAAAATGTTGCCCTGCTGGCAAGGTTTGGGTGTTGAATAGGAAATTCCAGCTGGGACACGTTCCTGAGGGATGGAGCAGTGAGGAGCAGCCACCTTGTCCTGCCCTGAGCTGGGGGCTGTGCAGGGGCACAGTGAGGAGAGGAGCAAAACTCACTGAAAATGCCCCAGGAAACCAAAAACTAAGCAGTGTCACCTCCTCCTGCAGCAGGAATTCCCTCCCGCTCTGTGAATCCTGTAATGTTCTTTACACAGTTTATTGTAGATCACTCATGGCTCGTTTAACCCTTGGCTGATTTTCTCTCTGGGTTTATTGCTTTGCCATGAGGCAGCTCTGGGGTTTTATGGGCCTTAGGCTGAGCCCAAACCCCTGGAGTTTGCTGAGGGTTCCCAGATCCAGAGTCCTGGGATGGAGCTCGGCATCCTGTGGGTGCTCAGCCCCCTACCCAGGCACACCCAGGGGGCAGTGCTGGGTGGGACCACCAAGGTCCAGCCCTGGGAATTGCCCTCCACATTCCTTAGGGATGCACACAGAGCCCACTCACCTTCTGCTGTTCCTGTGATCCCTTCACTGACCGTTTGATGGTGGCTCCTACAGATTTAGGGTGGGAGCCCCCAGTTGTCCATCCTGTGCCTGGCACAGACTGTCCCTGTTCCCCAAAAAGCTGACAGCTGGTGAGAAAATGAATCCACTGTCATCCTCAGAAAGATAACAACATTTCATCCCCCAGAATTCACCTGGGAAGCTCCTGGTAGAGCCAAGAGCAGATCCGGGATCCCCCGAGGCCTAATCACAAAATTAGTGTCTCCCTCCTTTATTTTAACAATTCTTTTCTTAACATTATAACCTGTTTCAAGATGACAGCTGGTGGTGGTGGCACCTGAGTGACCTCCAGCCCCAAGAAGGGGAGCAAAAGGAGCTGCTGGACTGCTGCAAATCCATGGAGAGCATCTGGAAAGTCAGGAGAGCATCTCCCCCTCCCTTTCTGGGGGGCAAATGATTATACAAGATGTAAGGAACAGTTGCTCAAAATAATCCTTTCATCACTTCAGACAGTGAGCACAAAGCCAAAAATAAACATTTCAGCTTGGGCAGTGTTTAACCAGATTTTCTGGCTCTAAGGCCAAAATTTCAGTCTATCAAAATCTCTTTACACAAACGGAGTTAAATGAAGAATTGGTTTAGAAAGAGTTGGGCCAAAGGCACAGCAAAAGTATAAACCATTCTTGTGAAACACTGTTAAGTCCCCTCCCTCCCCCCTAAATAATTGAAAATATATTAAAATGGTATAAATTATATAAAATATAATATAATGTATAAAATATTAATATATGTTATATAAAATATAAATCTATTTTATATCTATAATAGATATAAAATATAATTATGCAGTATATGTAATATGATGCATAATATATAATATGATATATACTACCTACTATATTATATATTGTTATAATACAGTATACAACATATATATTATATATTGTTATAATACAGTATACAACATATATATATTGTTATAATACAGTATACAACATATATATTATATATAATATATATCATCTATATAGAAGAGAGATAACATAATATATATAAAACTGCATATATATAATTTTTATATTATATATAACTGTTATATATAAATAAAATATATATTTTATGTATATATTCACACACATACATATATATATATATAAAATAATCACCACCAGTGGTCCTGCAGAGCTCTGGGGATGCCCAGGACAGGTTCTTGACCCACTGAGCTCCTCAGGACGGAGAAGGCAGCACAGCCAGGGCTCGTCCCACGGGGATCCCCCTGAGGGGCTGCCCTGCCCAGCCCAGGGTGGGACACCAGGGCCATTCTGGGCTATTTTAATCCCAGCAGGAGCCACTGAACAGCTGCACGTGCCAGGCCCAGGCCAGGCCGCTCACGTCCCCTTTGCAAACCTTCCCCAAAGCTCCTGCCCTGGCACCGTGAGGGGGGTGGGATGGAGGGGCAGCACCGTGGAGGGGGCAGAGCTCTGCTGTCCTGCTGAAGGGAGAAGGACACCCCATCTGCATCACCTTCCCCAAGGCCCAAAAGATCAGAGTGATCCCGGGGAGGCCCTGGCACAGGTTGCCCAGAGAAGCTGTGGCTGCCTCTGGATCCCTGGAAGTGTCCAAGGCCTGCCTGGATGGGGCTTGGAGCAACCTGGGCTAGTGGAAGGTGTCCCTGCCCATGGCAGGGAGTGGAACTGGATGATCTTTATGGTCCCTTCCAACACAAACCATTTCAGGATCCCACAATTCCATGATTAGAGCAGGTTTGAAGCACAGAAGTTGTCATTAAAGACCTCAAAGACCACCAAGCCCAAACCCCCCACCACCTTGGACCAAAAATTTAGCAGGAGCACGAACCTCCCACAAAACAAAACTAAAGGAGTCTTAAAAGTCCAACTCCAGCTCCCCTTTGCCCTTTCATCAGCTCTGGGTGGGAAAATGTTCTCACTGTGGAAGCAGGCAAGCAAATGAAGGTGCAAACAAGGCAGAAGCAGGAGGTCAAACAGCTCAGCTTGGTGAGGGCAGCTAAACAGGCATCAGGATGCACAGGGAAAACCTTCTTTCTGAGTAATCCGGGCTGGATTCACGGCAGCACCGGGGGGAAGAGGCTGATTTGTGTGTTCAAACCTGTCATTCCAGTGGGTACATCCCCCCTGTGAACTCTCTGAGCAGGGTTTGCTGCAGGTGGGTCTCTCTGAGGGCACCTCGTGGTCACCTCTGAGTCCATCCTGCACCTCCTGGTCATCTCTGAGTCCATCCTGCACCTCCTGGTCATCTCTGAGTCCATCCTGCTGAGAGTGTCCCCTGAAGCTGCTTCAGCCTTCCTGTAAAGAGGCTGGGAGAGAGAACCAGCTGTCACAAACCCGGGGTGTTTTGACCCATAAAACCTCCCCTGTTAGAGCAAAAAGTCAGTTTGCTGAAAAACTGAAAACGCAGAAGATTTGATTTATAGGACAAAGAGGCGCAGCACGGAGTTTATGAGGGGGGAAAAGGTCGTTTGCAAAGCAGCTGAAAGGTGTAAAGATTTGCTTTCAGGCTCTCTGTCAGCTGGGTAATTCACCAAAATAAAGCCACCTCTTATTCTGCTTTAATCAATAACTTCTTTCTCATTCCCATCACACAGGTTACAGCAGTTTATTCTCTCCCAGGGAGTGGGAGAGTAGTGGGAGAGTAGAGGCCTCCAGCCTCAAACCACGCCACTAAGCTGAGTTTAAACCCCCCTTACCTCGTCCTTACTGGGATTTTCAGCCCCAGATCACTTGGGAACCAACCACCACAAGCCTTGAAGCTTTGCTGACACGTTTCTATTAGTTCAGGGCTTCAAATCATCACCTCACAGTCCCTCTCCCCCCAGGGTGTGAGGGGCTTTGGTGACCCACCACCATCATCAACCATTCCCACGGACTGGACACATTCCCTGTTTTAAATAACTCTCACAGACCCATTTCCATCAGATCCTGGTCCTCAGGATTTATTAGGCTGGACCCAGGGGCAGGTAGGGGAGATAATTGGAATGATTATTTTTCAGGTGACAAGCATAAGGACCTCCCAGGGACATCTCCAGCCCCGTTTTAAGGCTGAGGTACAGTTTTCAGGGCTGCTTTCTGAAATTATTTAATGGGATGGTTCTTTGTAACGAAGCAGAGGAGCTGAGAGAGGGGTTGGAGCGGGATGAGGAGGAGAAGCAGATCCCACTGAAAAATTCTGGGTGGATAAATAAACTAAAAGATGTCACCAAGGCCTGACTGTTGCCCTCAAGCTGCCACACCAGCAGTTCCTGGTGCTCCTGCCCATGGCAGGGGGATGGACTGGATGATCTGTAAAGTCCCTTCCCACCCAAACCAGTCTGTGATTTCCTGATTCTCCGACTCTCGTGGCACAGGGAGAAACCAAGAAGTGAATTATTTCCACAGAAACAACCTACTCAGCACTTGTTATCCCGGCTCCAAAGAGCTCCCTGCTCCTAATGACGTCTCCAGAGCTTTGCTGGGAGGGAATATTAAAGAGAAGAGCAGCAAAACAAGCTGGTTGTCTGTGGTGACTGACTGATGCCAGCAGACTACAACTTGCTAAGCATTTTCAAACAGCATCTGAGGTTGACAACTTGACATTTGGAAGCCCAGAGGAGCTGGGGAAATTTCCACTCACCGAGGTGGAAGTGCATTAAACTGCTTTTGATTGGAGCTGCCTGGAAAGGAGGGAAGAGCTGACAAACACAGGTGGATCAGGGACACCCTTCCAAGGGCAAAAATCTCTTTTGTGTGAAGCTGCAGAAGGTTAAACAGCCATATTTTGGGTGCCAGAGGGAGTGACACTTCCTATCTTCTGGATAAGGACACCCAGAGCCTCCTGTTTGATCCTCCACACTCACCTCATGCCCCCCCTGTGCCAGGGATGTGACCAGGAAGAGGCTGCAGCCAGGTCTCCTCTGCCTCCATCTCTCCACCCTGCTTTGGGCTGAGCACCCCAAAAAAATCCCTGCTGGCCACTGAAAATTGAGATTTAGAGGCCTCATCAGGCCCCTTTGGTCAGGCAAAAGTAGAGCCTCAAAAATCAGCCCCAAACACCGAAAACAGAGTCCAAGAGAAGGAAATCAAACCGGATCAAAGCCTAATTGTGACAAGGAAGTGAATAAATCAGTTTTGCCACGCGGGACACGTGTTCTGTTCCTGATCCTCTCCAATCCTGGGCAGGTCACTCTGCTCCCTGACTCTGTTTCTCCTTCGGGAGAAGGAGCTCAGGATGTGCTGGGAAGCAGGAGGAGGCAGCGACTATGAGGACCTACAGAGGATCTACATATCCATATACTGTGTGCCCTCTGCTGGCAGCCTCCTTTTCCAGGAGCACGGGAAAATCCTGCCGGGAAGGGCAGGTGGGACTTGGGTCTGTCCTTGAAATACAGGAAAATAATTAGACATGTTCTGAGCCCTAAAACTACAGCAGTGGCAACAGAAAAGGGAATTCCCTTCTGCTCGTGGCACAGGGGCAGGGAATGGGATCGTGGCTTTCCTGGTGCTCTTTGGAGCAGGATCCTGCAGGAGCCTCTGCATCCCAGCACCTCTTGTTGACCAAATTCCTGTCAGACTCTGCTTCCAAGAACCCTTAAAACAACCTTATCCCTGAAATAAATGAGGGCAAAGTGGAGATTTAAGGGGTTTATCCCATTACCTGTGAGGTGATGCCCAAGTTCAGCAGCACCACTGGAGTTATCCTGGATTTACTGTGGCAGGAATGGGGCAGATGAAGGTACCTGGCAAGGACATGCAGCAAGTGCTCCTGGCCTTCACCAAGGTCATCTCAGCCACAGCTTTGGCAAATTTGGCCACTTAGATTTGATTTGTGTGAAAATCTGGGCAATTCCTGCAAGTTCTGCTTGGCTTCATCCTGCTGATCCTCCCTGCCCATCCCACATCCCACTGGGGGTACCTGAGGGATGCAGGGTCCTCCTGGGCCATCACAGCCCTTGCTGTGACCTGCACCCTCAGCTCTACTCAAACCCATCCCCACCAGGAGCTTCAGCCCCAGCAAAAGCCTCTCCCTGACTGCCAAAAACCTTCTTCCCAGGCTGATTTTATTTTCCATGACCTCTGAATCCATCCTTCTCCACTGTCCCTCAGCACAGATGATTCATTTCTCCTCATCCACTCCAGCCACATCCCTGGAAGTGTCCAAGGCCAGGTTGGACGGGGCTTGGAGCAACCTGGGCTAGTGGGAGGTGTCCCTGCCCATGGCATGGAATGAGATGAGCTTTAAGGTCCCTTCCAACCCAAACCATTCCAGGATTTACCTTGGGAATCTGAGTTTCCCCTTTCAATTCCCCTTAAATCCCCATTTCCCAGGAGCTGCAGAGCAGAGCCCTGTCCTGGCCTCACCCACCCAGGGATTAGAACAACCTCAGTTCCCACTGGGGAAAAACAAACCCCCAAAACTAAGAGAAGAGAGCAATGAACGAGGCAAAAAGCACCATAAAAAGGCCCACAAAGCAGCTAATGACGCTGTTTAAACACAGTTGTCTCCTGTGATGGTGCTAAATCCTGTTTATAAGACCTTTGAGCCTGTAAAAACAAGTTTATAAGACAATTTTCTCCTTGCTAGGCCTGCTGACAAACAGGCAGGAGTGCTCAGGGTGGTACCAGGAGCCTCCTTACACAACAAATAATGTTCATTTTACCATTTTTTCCCTCCCTCTTGTAAAAAAAAAAATAAAAATTAACTCTTTCCCTGCCCAGCTGATCCATTGGAACACTGCAGAGGGAGGAGGGAGGAAGGGAAAAGTATTTGGAGGCAAAGAAACTCCTCCAAGAGCAGCATCACAGGAGGAGGCAAGAGCTGCTGGGAGAGATAAAGCACATTGTGCATGAGCTTGCTGCATGAACAGGGGCTTTGATCACCAAAGCAAAGAGCAAGAAGACAGTTTTAATGGCCTGAAAACACATGAAAAGCTGATGGAAAAGCAGCTTTGATACACAGTATTTGTTTGGTGACCTTTAACAAGGGTGGGCAGCGCAACAACACGATGGTTTGAAGGGAGGGAATCAAAAGGAGACAGAAAAATTAACCCCAGAGCTTTGAGGGGGGGGAAGGAGAGGAGCAGCTGGGGCTGGAAGTGCTTCCCTGCTGCATTCCAGTGTGGAATTCCCTGCCATGTCCTCAGGTCCCACCAAGAGCAGCAGCTGCCCAGGGCAGGGGGTGGCACTGGGTGATTTTTAAGCTCCCTTTCCAACCCAAACCATTCTGGGGTTCTCTGATTCCATGAAACGTGGGAAAACCGGGGTAAGGAGAATTCCAAGGGGTGGAAAAGTGCAGTGATGGTGTTTTCTAGGAAATAAGGTTTTTAACAGAGCTTTGAATATCAGAAAATAAAGCCAAAAGCGGGACACTGAAGTGTGACAGCTTTTTAGATCTCTGCAAACTGCCTTCACTCCTCCAAACTTTGTGCAATCCCAGAGACATCTCTGTGCCTCCAACCTCTTCAGAGCCCCACTCCACACCACTCTAAGCAGAGCTGTTATTTTTCCAGAAAGCTCAGCATCTCTCAAACTCCAGCTTTCACCCCGAAATGGGGGTCACAAAACCTCCTGGGCTGGGTTACAAGCCCTGGGCAACTCCACGTTTAGTCCTGATAATCTTCAGGGCTGAGTTCAGGGCAGAATGTTGTGCCAGGATGGCCCAGCTGAGCACAGTTTAATTCATATTTATCTTTCTGTTAGCCAGCAAATTCCTTTGCCTCCTCTCTTGGCCTTCATTTACTATTTCTTCAGGATGACAAGGAAATATCTGTGCTGACAGGAAGGAAAAAATATCTGTTCCACAGATAAGTGTGATGAGGTTCCTGTCTGGCTCTCCAACCAGTGGGAGCAAAGTGGGTCAAAGGAGGCCAGATTGTCTGGTGAACCCAAGAAATAGGGTGAGAGACCTGCCAGGCTGCAGAGTGTGCTGGAGGGCTCAGTTCTTGGCCTTTATTTTGGGGAATATGGGGCAGAAAGGAAAAAGGTGCAGCCCCAGATCCACCTGCAAGGCATCACCCTGGCCCAGGTGGAAGTGCTGGTGCTGCTGGACGTGGGACTGGGCTGCTCCTCATCCCTTTTCCTGGAATTGCAGCAGCCAGAGAAGCCTCCCAGGCATTGCCTGGGACACTCAGCTTTGAGGCTGCTTTTTATGGCCACTGTGGGCTCAGGGGCTTTAGTAGGACAGCGACAGAAACCCCTAAATAAATGGATTGAGGACTAAATGCTTCATAAGCTCAGTTTGGAGCCTCCTTTCCCTCTCCAGTGCTGTCCATCTTTGCTGTATTCCTGCTCTGCAGAGGAAGGGGCAGGATTTAACAGCCTTTTATTAGGGTGTCAGCTTTAAAATGCAGCAGGAGGGACACCAGCACCACCAACCCACAGCAGGGTTGCACAGATGCCGTTGGAAGTCAAACATTTCTGGGATATGAAGCTCAGATCCATCTTCATTCTTTTTTTCCTTCCATTTCTTTCTTTCAGTTGTGCCTGAAAACTGTTTTTTTTTCTCTTTAAGTCGCCAAAACCCCTTTTTTCCCCTCCATTCCTTTGCCACTTATCTCTGTTCCCAGACCTGAAGAGTTGAATTTTGGGCAGAGGAGATTTTTTCCCTCCTCAAAAAGCAGTTTCCCAGCCTCAGACTGCAAAGAAACAACAGGCACCAAACACTCCAAAGCTCTCCTGCCTCACAAGCCACATTTGAAAACCCTCCTGGAACTAAAAGTTCTTTTGCTGACTGTTCTGGAGCAGGTTTTCTTGTCCCAGTGTTCCAAGACCAGAGATGCCCAGGGATCTTTAAGTCCTCTGCTGGGCTTGGCAGAGGCTGGACATGGTGTCCTGCTTCCCACATTTATGCTCCAAAGGGCCAACTGGTTTTTAAAACAAAGCCTCACAGCAAAGGTTGTGAAATGAAACCACTTGGCCCAACCGGAGCTTCCAGGAAAAGTCAGATTTATATTACACAAAGATTAACGAGGGACTGTTTCTTCCCTGCTTGCCCAGAAGGATTGGGGAAATCCATCCCTGTGTTTAATTGTCTGATCCATCCCACCTATTTTTCCCTACCTTTCCCAGTCTGGGGGTTTGCCTTCAGCTGGAAAAGCTGAAAGGCAGCAGCTGCTCCCAGGATTTTCCTGGCTCAGGTTGGAAAACCCACAGCAATAAAAGCTGCTCCCATCCCAGTCCCAGCACAGACTCACAGGTGCTCCACGTTTCCAGGGGCTCATTAAAACCAGGCCTTCAGAAACCTGCAGGCTCAGCCTTCATTAGTGCCACTTCCATCCTGGAAGCCTTTAATTGGCACTGGAAAAAATGGAGCCGCCTCTGGATTTTGATGGGGGCAGGTTTTCACCTCGGAGCCTCTTAAAACAGATCTTATTTAGGTCAGCAGGGACGTTTCCCTTTCTGAAACGGGGCCAAACACCACGGAAAATGGGGCAAATCAGTGGGATTTACTTCCCAGGGCTGTGTCTTCCACCCTGTGACCCTGGTAAAGGTGGGACCTGCTGTGCTGAGCTTCCAAAAACTGAATCACCAGCGCTGGTTGAACAGCAGAGTTTCCACCCCAGAGGAAATCCCCTTCAGCCCCACGTCTGGGGCAAAGCCCCCCTCAGATTTCCCATCAAAAGGCTCAATTCAGCAGCAGCTCTGACAGCTCACAGAATAAGTCTGAGAGACTTTATAACATCCAAGGTGAACTCTCAGCTGGTAAAAAGTTGCATTTCAGTGTAAATCAGGTTGGTTTTATGATGCAAACAAAAGCAGCAGCTCAGAGGGGGGAAAACCCTGTCCCTGGAAACCTTTGGCAGCACTGGCTGTGAGGGAGGGGATGGTTCTTTAAAGAGATTTGAAAACTGAGATGCAATGACTTGCTCAGCAGAAAAGGCTGGGTGGGTGATAGGAGAGACAAAAAGACTTCCTTGCCCCAAAATCTATATAAATCCTGCATCCCTCGAGCTCACTGGGTGGGAATGAGGCCATTCTCAGGCACCATCCTGGTGATTCCCAACATCCTCACACAACTCCAGGGCCAACACACCAATAACAAACCCTCAGCTTCAGTATCCTACAAGGAAATGCTCCAAGCCCAAGTAACAGAAAACATCAGGCTCCTGCCTAAACAAAAATCATGGATTGATCAATCCATGGGGCTTTGTTGGCAAAGCCTGGCTTTAGGATCCTTCCCAAGAGCATCTTCAATCAATATCTTCATTATCTTCCTGGCTTGTTTTGCTCCTGCCTAAATTCACAGATTAATCCTTCAGACCAAGTTAAACCCTTAGACTGATGAGGAGTTTCCCCCTGGATTTGCACATCCAGGCTTGGCACAGCAAGAAGTGCCACGGGAAAACCCCACCATGCCCTGGGAATTGTCACTGCAGCATCATTTTTTGGGGGAAAGGAGGGACAGTTTTGAAGGCACCTTGGCAGGTGTCACCTCCTCTGATGAGATGATTCTCTCACTTTTATCTTTTCCTCCCTGTCCCATTTGTCCCTCCTGAAAACAGCTTGGCACCATCTGACCTCCCCTTGTTCTCAAACCACGGTCTTTAAATATTGACCATCCCCAATGGGTCAAAAAATGGGAAAGGAGAAAGAAATCGCCTTTATCTAAAGAAAATACCCCCTGTAACTCAGCCCCCACACACCTGAGGGGGCTTTTAAAGCCCCACACTCAGGCAGCTCTTCCCAGAGCAGACAACTGGCTTGGGATGTGTCATTAATCCTCTGATTGAGATGTTCCCATCAGACAGCCCCTGTCACATCCCTGTAATTTGTAAAAAGGTGCCTTTGTGCCTCCCCTGAACATTAATCCTGCAGAGCTATTTTTTAAGTGTGACCTGCAAAGCAAAGAGAGTCTTTGGGTGTCTCAGATGCAGAGAACAGGGAAGGAACTTGTCTGTTTGCTTTTCCTACCTGGAGCTAATGCAGCTGTGCAGATTGATGGGACCCAAGGATATAACTTTTGACTCCTGGGAGAGGACAGAAAGGACAAGAGAGGGTTGATTTATGGCTTCCAGTTAGCAAGGGAGTGTAACCTGTCAGCACTCAGTCACACAGTTATGTGGCAGAGATTTTGGCTGACTCAGAGAACCTTTGTCCAACGCTGGGGAAGAATTACAGGCTCACCAGGATGAGTGGGATAAAGCTTGACAAACATCTCTAATGTCTGAGGGGGGAAACAAGGCAGAGAGGAAAGAGGGGACAATCCAAAAATCAGCCATTGAAGTGGCTCAGCAGGGCTGGGATGATCCTCATGGATCACACTTCGTCTAAGGGCAGTGGGACCTCATCACTCCCAACAAAACCCTGTGGCACTGTGGACAGGGGGCTCAAACTGTGCCCCAGGCCTTAAACTGGGACTTGGGCATCACAAATGGCCCACCAGCCACTTCCAAGGGTCACCCAGCCCAGTGTGAGGCAGCACCTTTGCTGTTACCAGCTCTGCACCCACCCAGGGCTCAGGAAGGGCCTTATCCCTTGATCCCAAGGGAATTTTCTTGCATCTGCAGCCTCCAGAGCTGCTGAGCCAGGGCAGGGTGAAACCAGGAGAACCTCCTTTCCCAGGCAACCAGAACCAGGACAAGAGAAAACGGCTTCCAGCTCCACCAGGGGAGGCTCAGGTTGGACAACAGGAGGAATTTCTCCATGGAAAGGGCTGCCAGGTACTGGAAGGGGCTGCCCAGGGAGGTTTGAAGTCTCCACCCCTGGAGGTGCCCAAGGAAGGCTTGGAGTGGCACTCAGTACTCTGGGCTGGGGGACAAGGTGGGGATGGGGCACAGGGTGGACTGGATGGGCTGGGAGCTCTTTTCCGACCTCAAATGATTCTGTGAACCAGGAATCTGCTCTGGCCAGCAAGGATGACCAAGAAAGAACCCCCAAACTCCCTTTTTTTTTTTTTTTTAGGATTATTATCCAAGAAATTTCTAGCCATGCCATGTGGGGGTGGAAGAAAGATTTCCAGCATGAAATGAGCTTAGCTACACACTTGAGCTAAGATGGTTTGGTTTTTTTTTCCCAGACAGGAGACATGTACTTGTCTGCACATCCCCCTAACTCATATTTAAAGCCCATTTTATTTGATTTCATTTCAAGAGGGTTTAAGCTAACCCGCTGCACCGGTGAGGATTTCATCCCTCAGATATTTTTCTAGACAGGAAAGTTTTCCTACCAAAGGTTACAAGAAACCAGCTCCTGACATTTAATCCTGGTGGTTTGCTTCAGCAGGAGGGTGTAAAGGACCACTCAGCATGAACAGAGACATCAGTCTGCCTAAAGTCCCCCCAGCTGCTCCTGGATCAGGGGATAACCATGAGCAGTGCTCTGATCTCCCCTCTGGCTGGAGCATCTCATGGACAGGATGGTCCTTGTGGTGAATTTGGGGCTTTTCTGGGAAGGCAACAAGAGAAATTCCTCCCAAAAATCCACAGAGGGCGAGGCTTTGCTCCTGCATCAGGGCTGAGCTTGTTGCCCTTCCCAGGCTGGGAAGTGTTTGCCCAACACTGATCTCCTGAGGGGTCACACCCTGATGCTGCCAGGTGTCCCAGGTACCTCAAACACCCTGAACTCCCCAGAGGATGTGCTGGGAACTGGGAGCCAGCTGGGGCTTGGCCTCTGACCGGCTCAGTGGAGATAAAACAGGGATGTTGAACTCCAAGGTGAAGTATCTCAAAGTTCAGGAGAGCGCTGAGAGGAGCAGGCGGGGCCTGCAGAGCCCACATTATGGTCCCACCCCAAAAAATCTGCCAGAGGGCAGGGTTAGTGGGATATTAGGAAGAAATCTTTCCCTGTGAGGGTGGGGAGGGCCTGGCACAGGTTGCCCAGAGAAGCTGTGGCTGCCCCTGGATCCCTGGAAGTGTCCAAGGCCAGGTTGGAGCAACCTGGGATAATGGGAGGTGTCCCTGCCCATGGCAGGGGGTGGAAATGGATGAGCTTTAAAGTCCCTTCCAACCCAAACCATTCAGGGTCTCTGTGATCCTGGAAGGGACTGAACAGCACAAGGACACAATTGACTGGATTTCAGCTGCAGTTTCCTTGCCCTCTGCCATGAGAGGGAAATCAGCTGGACAGGGAGTGTTTTAGTCCCAAATGGAGCTGTTTGTGGTTGCTCAGGATCTTGTGAAACCACCTGAGCATGGGGAGGGAGGGCAGGGGGGTTTCTAGAGCGAGGCCACCTTTCTCCCTTGGCCAGGCAAGCAGGACCCCAGCCCTGAGGGGCTGCACACCAGGGAACTCCCTTAACAACACCAGAAACACCAGAAATACCCAGAAAAGGAGCTTCCAGCCCAGGCAGGAATGAAGTCAGGGCTGACCAGAAGTTCAGACCTCACAGAAAGCAAGTATTTTGCTGCACTAGTCCTGGCCAACCTGCACTTGTCCCTACAGAGCCAGCCTTGCCCTTGGGAGCCTCTGGCTTTGTGTGAGGGACACTGAGGTCCTGAGAGCACCCAGTGACTGTGCAGCAAAGCCAGAGGAAAGCAAACAAGGCTTAGCATCCATCCACCCATCAGGTGCCTGCTCTTTGAGCTCACTGCTGCCTAAAATATTGATGTGCTGATAAAGGTGGAGCCAGAGGAGCCTTTGAGCTCACTCAGAGAGGTAAATCCCTCGCTGCAGCCCAGAACTGATCCAGAGCAATTAGACCCTGCCTGTACTACAGAACCTTCCCTTGTCATGCTAAAAGAGCCCAGAAAGCAAAACAAAGGGGTTTTGCTAATTCTCCCCTACTCCATTCCCCTGCAGCCAGGAAGGCATTTTAAACACCTCTGCTTTGCTCTCTGTCCTGTGTGTTCAGCTCAGCTCTCCTTTGTCTCAGAAGCTTAAAAGCCTGTTTTTCACTTTAAAAGCCAACTTGCCTGCCAGGTAGCTCCTCTTAATCTCTGGGTCTTGGCTAGAGGCCTCTCCAGGCTGCTGAAAGAGATATCTGCTTCCCCTTTTGTTCTTGTGACAGGAAAAGCCTCAGCTATCAAATCATTCCAGATCCCTCTGTAGCCTGAGAGACTGGAAAGTGGAAAGAATCAACACCTCATGTACCAGTTTAACATTAATGGCTGCTAAGGCCAGTGGTTAGACCAGCTCCTAGCCAGGCCAGAGCTCTACAAAGCTGGTGACTCTGGGACTTGGTAACAGTCATTGGCCTTGGATAACAATCCTTGTGTCCTTCCTTGGGTCAGTGGTCAGCCTGGGAAAGGAATCAGAATAAACTGGGTGCTCCCAACCACAGCCAGTCCCTGAGGAAGGATGTTCCCAGGAGCAGAGCCAGCCCAGGAGCTGAGGAATGTCCCACTCAGCCATCCTGGTGAGCAGGCTGGGCCAGCCTGGACATCCCACCAGGATGAAGCGTGTCCATACTGGTCCATACTGGCCATTTTCTTCCTCGAGGTTCTCCTCAGTTAAAAAGCTGCACGTGGTTCCCACAAAGGCAGCACTAATTCCTGCAAGCTGAGAAACATTCCCAGAAATTGCAAGGGAAAATAACACCCAGGCTACCAGTTACTTCAGAGCAAACAAATATTGCTGTGATCAAGTTCTCTGTGGCTTAAGGGGAACTGCTTCAAAAAGCCTCTTCCAAGTAATTCATGGAGAACATTCACTCCAGCGAGTGTGAAGAGGCACATTCCCCCTCCACACATTCCCACAAGGCTGGTTTTTCCCTAAAAAGCAACCTGCTGGCACAGCAGAAGGATCTTGGCCCTCCTGGCACACAAAAACCTTCTTGTACATCTTGTCAGAGACGGTCCCAAAAGCAGGAACCCCCTCCAGCTGCAGCAGCTCTTCCCAGCCCTGCAACAGATCTCCTGGATCTTCATCCCTGGAGCGGGGCTGGGAGCTGTGCACAGCTCCAGCTGCTGTCACTTCAGGAAAACAGCCTTCCCAGGGGTGATTCCTCAGGTTCAGCCTCAGTTCAGTGCTCAGCAGTTCCCGAAAGCGCCACTTGTTCTCCTGCACCTCAGCGGGTCCCACCGCTCTCCACGGAGCTGCTCGTTCCAAGCTGCAGGAACACGTGGCCCTTCCCCAGCAGCTGGAGTTTGGGGTCTGACCACAGCTGCTGCTGCTCCCTTTCCAGCTGCAAAGCATCTCTCCTGGTTCCTGCAGCTTTGGAGAGAGCTGGGCAGGGTTTAGTGGAGCTTTCCCTGGGTTAAAGCAGCACAACGTCCCCATTCCATGGGGAAAAACACCTGCTACAGGGAAAGAGCCTCAGAAACCCCGGGAGATGCAGCAGAAAAACGTGCAAAGGCACCAAAAAGCCTTTGGAATGGTCTCAGTTTTGTGTTAGTCCAGGCAGAGCGATGCCAGAGGAATTTCTTTCCAGGCAGCTGAGGCAACAGAGAGATATTGGTGTCACTGCACCAGCAGCTTTTCCACTCCAATATCCCACCATTGATTGCCCTTGGTTAACAACCCCTTGGCAATATCCCTCAGGATCAATGGCTGGCAAGGTTCAGGCAGGCAGAATCCACCCAGGATCAGTTTAAATGCCCCAAGATTCTCCACCTCACAGTTATTTTTCTCTCGTGTTTAGCTGATATTCGAACCCTTTGAAGTGCACATGTGCTCCTGGTTCAGGGGAAAGTCTTCAGGGAAGCAATTTGCTACAAATACTCAGCTGCTTAAAAATATTTATATATGCCAGGAAAGGATTAGACCCCATTTAGCATTTTCTCTACCTTTAAACCTCATTTAATGCAGCATTAACTCCAATTCAGCAAATTGGCTCTGAAGCTGTAAAGGAGAAAGACTTTGGAAGAGCAAGATGGTTCAATAAGGAGGGAGGACTGATTGGTCATCGGTTTCCTGGCTGTGTTTTGGTAATGGAAAACTAAAGGATGCCTGAGATCCAAAAAGAAGGGGGCAAAGAGCACTGGATCCTCTGCAGGTGGGTGTCTGCAGGAGCTGGAGCTGCTGGAGCCAACAACCCCAAATCCTGGTGTGCACCAACCACAGCTGGGCCTTGATCTGCCATAAAAACACTCCTGGCTCTTTCCAGGCAGCTCAAATCCTTGGAAAATCCCATTTCCCTCTTCCTGCCATCGGTGTTTCTGACCATTACCACGATACCCCTCCAGGAGTGGTTCAGACACGAGGAGTTTGCACACTTGGAATAAAGTTGTCCCTCACAACCAAGAACACAGGGTGTGTTTTTGCAGCACTAGTCCCCATCAAATATTTACTCTGCTCAAAGAGCCATCAGTGACCTGAACAAAAGCATTTTTTTTTTTTCAAATGTTGAACAGGAAAATACACTCCAATCTGTGAGCCTGGTTACATCTGGCTCCCAGTTCGCTGCCAGGCGGGGAAGAAAACTGGTCACAAATGCTGAAAAATTTAAGCTTCTCACATTTGTGAGTCAGGAAAACACAGTTCAGAGGGAGGTAAAAGGGTCTGTTTGTAAAGGCATTCAGTTCTCAAAGGCACTGAGAGGGGAACATGCCCTGGAGAGGCACAGGATGTGTTTACACAGTGCAAAAAATGAGATCCTGCTGTCTGTGGTGTGACCACCTTCCCCCTACCCACCCCCTGCAGCCCCCCAGCCCAGAGCAGCCAGACCCCACAGCCCACCCCCACCCCACTGGGATACAGGGAATAGCCAGTTCTTCTGGGAATGTGCAGAAAAGCTGAGGTAGATGTGAGCACAGGAAGGATTGTCAAACCCTGGAAGGGGCAGTGCTGGAGTCCCATCCTTGGGAGTGTTTAAAAAGCAACGTGGATGTGGCACTTGGGCACATGGATAATATTGGCAGTGCTGGGTTAATGGCTGAACTAAATGATCTTAGAGGGCTTTTCCAACCTAAATGGTCCATGATTTTTGGTCAACTGAGATGTTATCCTTTTTTTTTTTTTTTTTTCAGGGAGATTTCACACCTCTGCTGCCTCAGGTGGAATCACTCATTTAGGTCAAGCAGGGGAGGTGCAGCAAAGGCCTCTGGTTCTGTGGGATATGAAGCATCTCCTGGCCATTGGCAAGTCCTTCCCTCAGTGTTTAACTCTTCTAAATCCACCCATTTTCTCCAGCCAGGCTGGAAGAGCTATTCCCTGTGCTGGGATGGGTGGGCTCCGAGTGCCTGCTGGAATTCCTCCTCTCCTGATTCCCTCCCGGATCGGCGCAGCCCCTCCTGTCGTCAGCAGGGCAGCTCTCTTACGTCTCTGTCCTGCTCATCTCCCGAGGGAAAAGTGCCTTCCATGTGGAAAATGAAATATTGCCCACGGCAGACGTGTTCAAGAGGCTGGAAACGAATCCATTCACGCCCCAGCGGATCCCTGCAAAACTGCCGGGGTTTAATTCCGTGCCGGCGGGCGGAGGAACCCGGAGTTCCCTCTGTGCCACTGAACCGTCACTCAGGGGGAATAATGGCACCAGTGTGGCTTGGAAAATGTTATTAAAGGCAGGCAGTTATTGTGTGCATTCCATTTCCCGCATCAGGCACAAATAAGGGCGATAACGCTCAGCAGCATCGCCCCGAGGGGCAGGCAGAGGGAAAGGGAGCCTTTTCCAGTGTGGGAGGGATGAGGGAGGTGCCTGAGCAGCCCAGATCCCCCTCCTGGGCACCAGGATGCTGCTTTATTCGCTGAGTTCCCAGTAAATCATTTCCTTTTTGGAGCCTGAGGAAAGGAGGGGGTTTGCTGGGCAGGCAGGTTGTGCCCAGCTCGGTCAGTGGGGTGGGGTGTCCCTGCTCCAAGCTGACCCTTCCCTGGGCAATGGCAGCGATCCCAGCGGTGCCCAAGGGCACCTGAGCTCTTCCCAAATTCCCACTGCGTGGCTCTTGGCACAAACCTGCTGTAAGAAGGGCTTTATTAATAACAGGCACAGAGCAGAATTTTCCAAAGCAGCTACAAATTCCTGGAGCCGGTTCAGTGGGAGCTTGGGATGCAAAACCTTCTGGTTGTAGCAGTCAGACTGAGAGGGTTGGAGGCAGGAATCCCAGAATCCCAGAATCCCAGAGTGGTTCAGGTGGGAAGGGATCACAGTGGGTCACTGGTCCCACCTCCCTGCTCCAGCAGGGCCATCCCAGGGCACGTGGCACACTTAGGACTGAGACATGAAAGTCCATCCCCAGCTCAAGCCCTTTATCTGATGGAGCCCTAAGTGTTAAAACCTCCACAGCACAAATCACTTTTCCCACTCTTTCCCCCTCCTTTGATTCACATCTTTGTTAATATCAGCGTGGAAGAGAAATTGGAAATGTTTTCTGAGGTTTTTATCTCCTTTTCAGCCTCATCAGAGTGGGTGGAAAAGGCATTTATTGTCCATAGATCTCAGGGCTGCTGAAACATTTCTCTTTTGGCAGGTGCTGGGTTTGATTTGTATTTAAATGATGATTTGAATGGAGTCTAGGTTGAGGAATTCACTGTTTATGAGCAATTTCAGTTCAGTGTTTGCCTCTCTCAGTGTGGTGTTGCTTTGGTTGGGGCTCAGAGAAGGCACAAGTCTTTTTAACAGCCTGCTGGGGGAAGGAGTGGTGGTGCTGGAGATCTGCTTAATGGGAATTCTTCAGGGCTCAGCATCTGCTTCCAGAGGCTTGGTGTTGTAGAAACTTCGGAATACTAAAAAATCAGGAGGCTTTTATGGCCTCTCAGAATAAACATTTCAAATTAACAGTCAAGATGTGGGAAAAAAAAAAGGGAAAAGAAAAAAAAAAAGGGAAATAATCCCAGATCTCAGTTCCACTGAAATCTCCACTGGGAAATGGGAAGAAAATAATAAAAAAAAAAAAAAAAAGAAAACAAATGTCAGGTCAGCCCCAGGCACTTTGGTTTAATTGAAAATATTGAAACAAGATGTTTCAGCCTCGTTCATTCCTGATTTTTGAGGGGATTTGTAGCTTCCTTCTCAGCTGAGATGAACAACAGCCAAAAGAGCAGAAATTCCTCTTTGAAGGTGTTTCTTCCCTCATCTCCCAGGGCTGGAAATTCAGGCCTTGGGAGATTTTCAGAAATGCCCATGGGGTGAAAGCCCATTTCAGGTGATCAAAAACATCCCTGGTTTACTCTGTGTCTGGGCCAGAGGACCAGGACACTCAGCACTGGCTTCCACAGGATGGGAAATGCCCAGGATTGGGCATAGAAATGTTTCCTAAAATAAAACTGCTCATGTTAAAGCCTGACCCAGCCCCAAATGGACACATTTTCTTGCAGAGTGGCTTAATTTATAGAATCACAGGATGGTTTGGGTTGGAAGGGACCATAAAGACCATCCAGTCCCACCTGCCCTGCTGTGGGCAGGGACACCTTCCAATAGCTCAGGTCCAACCTGGCCTTGGACACATTTTTAATTCACCTCTTCAATAAATTTTGATAAATTCATTACATTCAACTGTTAAATAAATGAATTGGAAAGAGCTACAGGGTTTAACAGCATCATACAGAATGTGCACCCTGAAAGAAACCCTTGCAAATCCAAGTGAGAACAGGCAGCTTTTTCTTATCCACATGGAACTCCTTCATCACTTGACACGATCTGAGCTTGGTGCTGTGGGTTGGAGCTGCTGCTGCTGCTGCTGGGGGGATGAAATGGGGCCTGGCTGGAGCTGGGAGGGGGAGATCAGTCCATCAAGCACCTCCCCAACTCCAGATGAGCCATTGAAATGCGTCCACTGTACCCAATTCACTGGGAATTATTTGTAGAGGGGTGGTGGAAATGTGATTACCCTGTTCATGACTCAGCCCCTCAGCCCTCCTGGGCAATTCCCTTCCTTGCTTTCTCTTTTAATATTAAAAAATGTGCTTGATTGTGAAACTTAAATATTTAACAGCATTTGCACGCAGAGCATTCAGCAGCTGACTTTTCACCCTCCCTCTCTATATTTCCATTTCAGTTCTGTTTGCTGTTTCAGAGGAGCACCAATCCTCCCTTCCCACCTTTTCCTCCCTGTCTCCCTTCCCTCTCTGCCTTCCTTGGAGGGAGCAGGAATGTCCTGCACGTGCCTCCGTGTTTTTCCAAACTCATTTGCTTTCACTGCAACGAGAGGATTTCCAGGCACATCAGCCAGTTCAAATCACCCCAGGCTGTTGCTGTCCAGCTGCTTGTAGGGGAGGAGAGGAAAACCAGTAGTGAAGTGCTGTGCTGCTCTTAGGCCAGACACAACAAACATCTGGATTGCAGCCTTTTCCAAAGTCTGTGTCTCATGGAATGGTTTGGCTTGGAAGGGACTTTAAAGCTCATCCAGTGCCACCCCCTGCCACGGGCAGGGACATCTTCCACTAGCCCAGGTTGCTCCTACCTGGTCTTGGACACTTGCAGGGCAGGGGCAGCCACAGAAAATCCCCTGCAGTGTCCACATGTGGACAGTTCTGCTCCCACCAGGGCCAGGTTTGTGCCTGTTCCCTGTTTCACAGAAGAAAATAAACATCCCCCCATGTTCAGTTCTCTGATCTCCACAAGGGGATCATCTGAAACTCAGCCACAGGGATGGGAATGCAAAGTGCATGAAAAAAGACACCAGGAAGGGAAGCCATGGAGGGTTTATTTAATTAATACATTAATGTGTACTCCCAATACTATTTTTATTAAGAAAGCAGCAACACAATCCATCTGAAGTCCTTGGCTCGTTTCAGCAGGCAGAAGATGATGTGTAATAATAATAATAATAATAATAATAATAATAACACTGGGGGACATTAGAGGTTGATCACTTCTGTATTCAAACAAAAAGAAGAAAGAATCCAATGAATTCTTGTGCAATGTGTTCCTTTCTAATCCCTCCAGTTAATCACTTTTGTGGCCAGAGTGGCTTTCACAGAATGGGTTTCACTCTCATTTCCAAAGCCACTGGAGGTGCTCAGCAGTCGTGTTCAGAAAGAGTTTAGTGGGTCTAAAAACAAGCCACAAAATGCCATTTCTGAAATGGGAAAGGAAAGCAGGGGAGGGACATCACTCTGAGTAACAGGATGGAGCTGGGGAAGGAAGGGAATCATGTGGAGTATCAAGAATGGCTTTTTAGCAGTGAGATGGACCAGGCTGAGGAACAACTTCCTGGGGGTGTCATAAATAATCCATTGGCACCACAAGTGCACTTAAGCTGGGCTCTTCTGCTGTCTGTCCCACAGGGCTCTGGAGGGGATGGAAGCACCATTCCTGTGCTCCTGGAGGGAAAACTGAGGAAGGGAGAGCTGCCCAAGGGCAGAGAGGGCAGTGGGAGCCCAGGAGCCTGAGGGGCTGAAACCTTGGGATTGAGGTGGCTACTGGAAAGAAAGGTCAGGGCAGGTCTCAGGCAGAGGGACAGTTGTTGTCCTCCCTGGGCTGCCAAAATCCTGTCAGAGAATCATAAAATCCCAGAAATGTTTGGCTTGGAAGGGACTTTAAAGCTCATTTAGTTCCACCTCCTGCCACGGGTGGGGACACCTTCCACTAGCCCAGGTTGCTCCAAGCCCACCCAAGAATTCCAAGAATGCCCACACAGGGGGCATGAAATTCCTGGCCTGGACAGGTTTCAGTGGGAATCTCTTAAGAGCTGGGGGTGAGTGAAAGGTGCTTCATCTTGCCAGGTGCCAGCTCTATTGTGGCATTTTTATAGTCATTGTTACAGCAGCAAATGAGCCTTTTCTTCCCTGAGTCTTGGTTTAGGTCAAATACCCTCAGCTGCTGTGAATTCTGCGGAGTTTTCCAGAGGGGGATGTGAATTCCAGGATATTCCAGTCCATTTGAAAGCCTCCACACCACGTGAAACCATGAGGGATGTGCTGGAAGGCAGTGCTGGAGGGACCTCAGGGTTACCTGGATCTCAATGACAAAACCAGATGGGAAGGACTGGGAACTCTCAAGGACTTTTTGGGCACCTCTCAAAAATGAGACTGAGTTTGTTTGTCTGACAAAAGTCAGAGACATGACTCGAGTCATCAGTGAGATCAGGGCTTGACTTGAGTCTCAGTGAGGTGCCCAAATCCCACGAGGATGGGAGAGGTTTTACTGTTGCCTGAGGCTTCCAGGGGCAGCTCAATGTCCTCCCACACTTTGCTCCTGTCCCCAGCACGTGGATCTGCTGCTCTGCACCCAAAGTCGGGCTGGGAGAGCAAAGTGCTGCCCACGATGTTTGCACTGTGCTGCTTTCCCAGCACTCCCAGCACTGCCAGTGGCTCTGGTTTGGGCACCTTTCAAAGGCTCCTTTTAGATTTTTAGTTGGAGAGAACAAAAATGTTCCCCCCTGGGCCGCCTTTTCTCCAGGCTGAGCCCACCCAGCTGCTCCTCACAGAACATTCCAGGCCCTTTCCCAGCTCTGTTCCCTTCCCTGGACCCGGTGCAGCCCCTCCATGTCCTTCCTGAATGGAAGGGCTCAGAACTGAACACAACACTCGAGGGTTCCTCACCAGTGTCCAGCACAGGGGACAATCCCTTCCATGGCCAACGAGCTCCCTGCTGCTCCAAGATCCCGGGGAATTCGGGAGCAGAAGCCCCAGCTGCCCGATGTCCTCCAAACACCTGCAAGGTCGTGCTGTTCACCTGCCAAAATTTTCCAGCAGGGAGCTGTGCCGGGAGGGAGCGGCTGGGGAAGGATAATGAGGGATATTCATCCCGAGGGCGGAGCGAGGAGGGGGGTGCGTTTCAAACCCGCCGAGCAATTAAGGGGGGAGAAAGAAAACAGAGGAACATTAAGCGTTTTGTTGTGGTATCAGACATGAAAAAAGCCGTGTTCAGAGGCAGCAGAGGCAGGGAGATGATTGTTCACTCTGAATGCATCAGAGGTAAACAGTGCTGAGACAGGAGAGCTATTTAAGCTAATGGCCAATTTTGGCATGAGAACAAATAAGTATAAACTATCCAGAGGCTAAAAGGATGTTTTCATTCTCCCCAGAAGGGAATTTCTAGACCAGCCATTCAGTGGGAAAAACAAACAGCCCAGCCTGATAATGGGGGTTAATATGGGATGTGAAGGGGGTGGTCTGACACAGCAGCACTGAGCTGCCCTTAGGGGCCCACGAGGCTCTTTCCACTCCCACATTACAGGGACACTTAGTGATTCTTGGGTTTTATTGTGCTTTATCCCTCCTTCTTTTCCCCAGCATCCATCCCACACTCTTGCAGCAGGAGGTTGGCTGTGCTGGAGGCAGCTCTGTGCTCTGGAGAACAGGATCTCTGCTGGTGGGACGGGCACAGCTTCCCCTGGACTCAGTGATGTGCCAGTCTGGGATGGGATCCCAGAGAAGCTGTGGCTGCCCCATCCCTGCAAGTGTCCAAGGAGCAACCTGGGATAGTGGGAGATGTCCCTGCCCATGGCAGGAGGTGGAACTGGATGAGCTTTAAGGTCCCTCCCAACCCAAACCATTCCAGGATTAAACCCTGTGTTCCGGGACCTCCTCCTCTCGCTGTTTCCTCACTCAGAGCTGCCTTGCAGACAAGCTGAAGGGTCTCTTTAATTCTAGCAGGTTTTAGAGGGAAAGCTGGAGCACTTCCCTCTGCCTTTTAGCCAGTTCCCAAGGTTTCAAGCTGTTCATAATGTTAACTCGTGTTTTATTAGCCCTTTAAAGTACATTTTTATAACATTTTGGCTCAAACAAATTTACCCACCATATCAGGAGGCAGATAAGGAATAATAAAATCCCAATCCATATGCAGTTTAATAATTTGTTCTGGTTTATGGCTGGATCAATGGGCAGCTTTTTGAACACCAATGTTTCCTCTGGGTGGAGAGATCTCCCCTTTGTCCAGCTCAGTGTGACATGGTAGAGGTCAGATCCTGGCTGATGCAAATTGGCACTGTCTGAGTGATTTAAATGGAGATTCACCTCCTGATAAAGGAGCCTGGATGTTGTTTTTTTTTCAGGTTATCAGCTCTTTGCCAGTGCTGGACTGGCTTGAATTCCCTCCATAATTAGGGGGCGATTTGCTGAGCTCAGGGGGTTGGGTGGAAGTTTGTGGGGTACAAAGTACTTGAGTTTTGGATCTGGAATCCTTTCCTTCAAGCCTCTGTCCTCTCATGTAAAGTGTGGGGTGAGGTGGGGTGGGAAGTGGCTGCAGGACAAGGACAAGGTGTCCCAGCTGGGCAGTGGGAGAAGCACACCAAGCACTGCAAAAGGTGAGACTGACCCTCAGCTCGTCAAGGTGGGACTTTTCTTCATCCAAATATCCCCAAGTGTTAAATCCTGATGCCTCTGGAGGCACTCACAGGGTGCTCTGCTTTACAAGCCCGTGGTTGGCACGTGCTGGAGCGGTGACAGAGTCTCTGCAAGCCCCAGGAACACCCAGATTTCACTTTGGTTTCCACCCTCACTGCACCTGGAACAACACACTGATGTTGAGGTACCAAATAATCCCGTGCCAACCTCCTGAGGAGCCTTTTTCTCCCCACATCCATCACCAGTGTGGCAGTGGGAGAGCTCTGCCAGCCCGTGCTGGGATTCCTGGGTCACCAGGATCCCGTTAGTCTCCATTTCACTGGAGCCATTTGCATACATTGCCCATCTGTTCCTGTTCCACATGGCTCTCTGGCCACGTGCACTCCCATAAAACTGCAATTTCTCAGCTGCAAGACAGGCAGAAAACATTTGCTTAGGGGAAAAAAAAACCCCACTTTATTTTATTTTGTCATGCTTCCATTCTCTGAAAATGTTTATTTTCCCGAAGTTCTCGTGTTCCACAAGATCCCAAATGTGGCTGAAGTCGCCCTGTTTGCATTCCTGGGCTGGGGGGACCTGCCAGCCTTGGCTCTGTGTCTGCAGCCCATGGGTGGCATGAAGGGATGAGCTGTAACAGCTTCCTGAGTGCAGGTGGCAGCTCAGCCTCCTGATTATGATCCCTCACCACTCCTGAGACAGCCAGGCTGGAAAGAACCTGGAAATAATGAAACCCCTGGCAAAAATCCCAAGTGGTGGGCAGACAGAGTGAGTGTACACGGAATGGGAGTGAAAATGCCACTAAGGGAAATTAATTAAAATCATTAAGAGAATTTATCACTATTCATTACCTGATGATAACCATGACTTTTAGACAACCTGGAGTTGTTTTCCATTTATTATCTTAGCCCTACAAATGTGTTATAAAACCCAAATAATTAATCCATGTGAAAACTGGGAAGAGGAGTGTTACCGGCTCGGGTTCAGCAAGGGCTGCCTGGCTCCATGTGAGTAATAATGGATTATAATCTTTTATAATCCTAATAATAATACTTATAGTAACTAATTTGGGTGTCAAACAGCCCAGTTTGGGCAAACGTGAAGTTTAATAACACCTGAGCTCATTTTGGGAGTGGAGTTGGCTCAGATGCTGCCTCAGGCTGGATGGACAGAGCACGAGCCTTCAGACTCCCCTGAGCAGGATTATTTGGAAGGAGGAGAAGTGGGAGAGTCTTCCCCACTTCCCTGTGGGCAGTCTGGGACTACAACAGAGTTTTCCTCTTCTAACATTTGCACAGTGAGATTTAAAGTCACAGAGGCCCCCAGTGCCCTGGTTTGGGTGCTGGAAGGTCTCTTGTCTGCCCAGAGAGGTCTGAGCTGGGCCTGTAGTGGGGGGAAAAGTCTCTCCTTTGCTTAAAGACACCAGGAGCTGCAAATCTCCAGCACTTCCAAAGCCCTTGGATGTGGCTATGATGGAATTGGAGGCTCCTGAAAAGGCAGAGCCCCTTTGGAAATGCATCTGACAGCCAAAGGTGTGGGAGGATCATCCTGAGCTCCTGCAACCCCGCTGTGTTTATCACTATAAACACCGTGTGATAACGCAAATCTGAGGTTTTCTGCTCATAGCTGTGATTTTTACCTAAAAACAAATCAATCCCAAGCAAGCAGACTCTGTGGGAACAGTGTGGAGGTTGTGTGAAATATGAGGGGTTTTGCAAATCCCAACACGCCCCAAGAAACGGGGCAGCGAGTGTAACGCAGCCCCCAGCCCACTCCATCCTCGCCCAGGTGCATAAATGCAGCTTCCAGCCATCCCAGAAATCCTCTCAGGTGTCCTACAGCACGGCAGGGAGGGAATAAAAGCCTGTACAACCCCCCCTGATCCTGCCAGGCTGTTCCACACCGACGGCGAGAGCGTCGCCGGGCGGGCGCCCGCGGGTGTCCAGAATTCCTGCTCCTGCCAGGGGGGTTTGTGCCATTTCCAAGTCCCTTCACGGTGTTCTCCCTGTTCTCCTGTCTCTGCTTTCTCATCCTGATGAGAACTACAAACCCTACTCCCTCCTGGGCAGGGGAGGCTGTGATGGAGAGCACGGAATCCACCGAATCTCAGGGCTTTCCATCATCCCGGGGAACACGGCGGGATTTTCGTCGTCGTCGTTGTCGTCGTTGTTGTTGTTGTTTCCCATTTGTAGGAGGAAGGAAACCCAGGGCCCGCGGGGATGTTGCTTAGCAACCCAGCCAGCAACTGGGAGAGAGAAAAAGTGAAAATTAAAAAAAAAAAACAGCTAGTTTAACACCAGGTTTCACCTGCCAGAGGCTGAGCGGGGCCTGCGGGGCCCACGTGAGGCCCTGCGAGCGAGGGGATGCCGTGCTCGTGGAAGGGTTTTCCAAGCAGGGCATCACCCTCTTTCCCGGGATTTTTATGCCTTGGAACTGCTTGGCTGCCAAATAAAGTGCATTTAGAAAATGAGAGCTCCCTGCTGCCCTTTGTTTCCCGCTTGGACCCAAAGGGGGTCAAGCACCAAGAGCCTGAGGGGCTTTGGAGGGACTCAACTCCCAGCACAGCAAATTCCTTCTCCACTGGGAAAAGTGTAGGGATCCCGAAGCCAGTTTGGAGGGAAAATGTCCAGACAGACACGGATTGTTACTGGAAATCATCTCCTTCAAAAAATGCAATCCCCAAAAGGCCATGAAATCATGGAATGGTTTGGGAAGGGACGTTAAAGCCCAGAGTCCATTTTCTGTCCCCACTCCCTGAGTTGCTGCCAGGGCTGTAAATTATTGCTGTGGGTTTTGGTCTGAGCCCACCAACCCAGACTGACCAACCCACTGCAGTGCCAAGGCTTCCATTAGGCATTTGCTTAACAAACCTGATTTCTTGCTGTGTGGCACCTTCATTTTCAGTGACAACGCTTCGTGGAGGGGCAAATGCACAACCTGAGTGGGAAAAAATGAGCATTTCATCTTCCTGTTTTCCTGTAGTGTGACACACCTGGATTCAAAGGAGAATTGTAGGAACAATATTTCCAAGCCATCCACATTTGATTCAATCCCCATTTTAACTGCAAGGTTAATTTATTTGGGACATCGGAGTTCAATTTCTGCCTAATTGGAATGTTATGGTATTTTAAATGGCAATTGATTATTAAAAATTTATCTGCTCTTTTCAGCCCCAACAAGCTGGAACTGATGGATATTTTACTGCAGGAAGGTGCTAAAAAGCCTCAATAGATGTTTTCTAATAATCTCAGTTGGTGTTTAGCACAGAGGGATGAGCTGTCACCTTAAATCTAAGGAGACACATCTATTTGCAAGGAATAGTGGGGCTGATTGCATAACATGGAAATGCCAGCTGGTTTTTTCCAGGTTTTCTCTCAACTACGCCCTGAATAATTAATTAGCATTAAAGCAGCATAAAGATTCCACCTCCTGAACCCCCATTAAACGGGAATTTCCCGAGGGCTGAGGGAGAAGTGCTGGAGGTGGGATGAGAGCAGTGAGGAGCTCTGAGGGAATGCTCTGCTGGGGGTGATGCTGTCATCCAGGGGGCAACACACATTCCTGCTTCCTGGAAAAGCTGCTTAACCCAGCCCTGATTAATCAGGTGCTGCTGTTTGGCTTCGTGTTCTCCTCCTCCAGGGCCAGAGCCTGGATCCATTCCCACATGGATTCCGTGCTCTCCTCTCCCCTGGTTGTACCTCCTTGCTCTTCAAGGCACCATCTGCCTTCCTGAATTATGGATGTTTTCCCAGCTGCCTCCCACAGTCAGGATTGTAGCTGATTTTTTGGGTAGGAAATCCCAATTTGAGGATTGCACTGGATGTATTTCTCCCCTTTTCCTGTGACTGCTCCTCCCCTAGGAAAAGCTGTGGTATCAGTGGGTTTTGTGTGCAGAATAAAACCCATACTCACACAGCCAGACAGCTTTTGGGGTTCTCTGGGTGCTGGTATTTTGGGTTATTTGTGTCACCTGGAGGTGGATCCCTGTGACCCCCTTTCCTCACTCCCTGTGTCGGTGTCCATGTGTCCCGATGGCATCAGGGGATTTAAAATGGTTTAAACTGCACTGGGGGAGGTTTGGATTAAATATTGGGGAAAAATTCTTCCCTGGGAAGGTGGGGAGGCCCTGGTGGAGTTTTCCCAGAGAAGCTGTGGCTGCCCCATCCCTGGAAGTGTCCAAGGCCAGGTTGGACGGGGCTTGGAGCAACCTGGG